>LPNX011102881.1:233660-268106 GCA_001517045.1 Pseudotsuga menziesii
ACACCATTCCTTTCAAACAGGAAGTTGAGACCCATCAGCCCTCTCCTATTACCAGTGATTGAAAAAGAGATCCACAAGCTCCTCAAAGCCAAGATCATAATTCCGCTCAGGTATTCCAAGTGGATTGCAAATGTAGTAGTGGTAAGAAAGAAAAATGGAGAAATCACGTTGTGTGTGGATTTTAGAAACTTGAACAAGTTTTCCAAGAAAGACAACTATCCACTGCCCAAGATGGAACACCTACTGCAGAAAGTATCAGGGGCTAGGGTTATGTCCTTCCTTGATGGCTTCTCTGGATACAACAAAGTTACTGTGCACCCAGATGACCAAGAGAAGACTGCCTTTAACACCCCCTGGGGCACCTTCATGTATGCTAAAATGCCATTTGGGATAATGAATGTTGGGGCTACTTTTCAGAGAGCTACAGACCTAGCTTTTGTAGGGCTAAAAGATAAGTTTGTGCTGATATATTTGGATGACCTAACAGTTTACTCTCACAGCTATCATGTCCAGTTACAATTTCTAAGGAAGGTATTTCTAAAGTGCAGAAGGTATGGAATATCACTGAACCCTAAGAAGTCCCAGTTTGCACTCACTGAAGGAAAGCTCCTAGGACACATAGTCTTAGCTGAAGGTGTAAACATTGATCCAGTGAGGGTGGAAGTAATCCAAGAGCTGTCAATACCAAGGTCAAAAAGAGACATTCAGTCCTTTTTAGGCAAGATAAAATTTCTCAAAAGGTTCATTCCAAATTTCTCCGAGCTGGTAAAGCATATAACAATCATGCTAAAAAAGGATGCAGAAATAAAATGGACTAACCCGACATGAAACTCTTTTGAATACATTAAGAAAGCCATCATGGAGGCCCCAACCCTGATTAGTCCCATCTACACCAAGGGTTTTTACATTTTCTCTTTTGCATCTTATGACACAGTGGAAACTGTACTATTACAAAAAAATGATGAAGGTGTTGATCAATTGCATTCTTCAACAGAACCTTGAGAGATGCTAAGCTGAAGTATGACCCAATTGAGAAGCAGGCTTATGCTCTCATAAAATCTTTGAAGACTTTCAGAATCTACATTCTCCATGCAAAGGTCATTGCATATGTCCCTTTAGCTATTGTGAAGGATGTTTTGACTCATCCTAACATTGATGGGAAGAGATCTTAGTGGATTGCCAAACTCATTGAGTTTGATATAGAGGTGAAACCCACCAAGCTGGTAAAGGGGCTAGGTCTTTCCAAACTCATGGCCAAAGAAAACTGCGAACTGATGGGAATAAATTTCACATGTGTCAAATCAGCGAAGGTGTAGACGGTGATAGCAGCAAAAACATAAGTAAATCAAGATCAGAGTGACATTCCATTAGTAGCTGAAAACATAGCTTCATGTGAGTGGTACTCGGGTATCATTCAATTTTTGCAAAAATTAGAAGTATCTCCTAATTTCACTCCTAACCAGGCACGAGCTCTTAAGTTGAAATCTATTAAATTTTGCATAATTGACAAAATGTTGTATTGGAGAGATCAGTATGGAGTTTTGCTAAGGTATCTAGATAAAGAGGAAGCATAGCATGTCATGCATCACTTTCATTCCAGCACATGTGGAGGCCACCACTATTGGAAAACCACAACCCACAAGATCTTAAGATCAGGATACTATTGGCCAGTCCTCTTTGCTAATGTGTGCACTTTTGTAAGGGCCTATGATCAATGCCAAAGATTTATAGGGAAACAGTAGCTCAAATCCTTACCCCTTAGGCCTGTTACAGTGAATGGGCCTTTCCAGCAATGGGGTCTAGATTTCATAGGTGAAATAAATCCATCCTCCAGTGGACAGCATAAATGGATCTTAGTAGCCACTGACTACTTTACAAAATGGATAGAAGTAGTACCTACCAGGAATGCCACTCATCAAGTAATAATGAGATTTTTATATGAGAATATCTTTAGTAGGTTTGGTTGCCCAGTAAGGTTAGTAATTGATAATGCACCATCTTTTAAGGCTGGGGCATTAGTTAAAATGTGTGAATCAATGGGTATTCAACTAGTGCACTCCACATCCTATTATCCCCAAGGAAATGGCCTGCCTGAGTGTTATAGCTGATTTTACCACTCCAGGTGAATCACACTTGTATGGCCTTCCCCTATCCCTCTGTAGACTCCTTAGACCGCTTGGACCATTTTTTGTCCTTTGATGTTTCCTTGACCATCCCTAAAAACATGTGAAAATTAATACACGCGACTTTTAAACCTATAGTCCCGTATATACGCAGGTTGGACCCCTAAAACCACGTACATCGGGATGTGTGCATAATAAAAATCCTCTTGGAGTTTTCCTTGACATGGATCTGAATCACTTGACTCCTAGCCTTCCCTATGCCTTGAGATCGCTCGGATTCGACCTTTCATTACCCCTTTGAAAAGCTATATAAGGAACTCTTTGGTACATTAAAGGCATAAGAGAGAATTGAGAGCAAAAAAACTATAGTCCATTGTTGCTAGAACTTGTGCTTGAGTTTGCATCCCTTTGTCCCTTGGAGCACTTTTGTGTTCTTCCCAAGCTTTCCTTTTGCTTGTGAGCTTGCTATCGAGAGATGGAGGATTGAGGTGGTGGAGGCCCAAGTGGGGGATTCAGTTTCTCCGATTCGTAGACGTGCCGACAGAGGTTGTATCCATTGTAATCTATGATTTTATATTAATAGAAATATATTTTCCTGTCCAATAATGTATGCTTGAATGAATATTTTATCCATGGATGATTTCAAATGCCTATACATTGTTAATTATATATGCTAGAATAGATCTAACACCAATATATATAGTATGCTTGTCTTGTTTACTTGTTGTTGAGGAAGTGATTTATCAATTCAAGCTGAAGTTGGAAAGCTCAACGGGGATCTACTTCAACCGTCCGGAATAAGGTATGAGGTCTGATCCTTTAGTGTTAGATATTTAATTTCTATTGCATATTGGGAAGGATTGATTTCTGGAGTCAAGCTGTCTGTTGTGGTACCCCAAGCCATAGGAATTTCTCTCCGTAACACTGAGTCATCCAACAAAATCTTAGTCAGAATCATCAGGAAACTGTTGGAGACAAATAAAAAAAGCTGGGATTCAAAGCTTAAGTTTGCCTTATGGGCTGATAGGGTAACAAACAAAAGATCCATTGGGACTTCTCCATTTAAGCTAGTTTATGGCACTGAGGCCATCTTTTCTATCTAGCTCATCCTTCCAGTGGAAAAGTTCTTTCAGGAAGAGGAGGATGAACCAAATGATATGGTGAGAAGGATGATGGATTTGGTAGAGTTACAACAAATAAGGGAGCAAGTTGTAGGAAAATCAAGAGCTCATCAATAGAGGATAAAGGGCATGTTTGACAAGAGAGCAAAAGCAGACAAATTTCAGGTCGGAAATTGGGTCCTCAAGTGGGATGTTGTCAGACAAGACAAGGGAAAACATGAAAAAAATTGACTCTTTGTGGATTGGCCCTTTTTTTATAGACCAGGTATATGAGAATAACACCTTCAAATTGCATAATCTGGAAGGTGAAGAGGTATTTGATGGCCGAGTGAATAGGCGGTTCTTGAAACTCTATTTTATTTGAGGCTTCGAGGTCTTATTTCTGTAAATTAGTAGATAGTAGGTTGTTTTGCTTTCAGAATAAATTCCATGCCCAATGGAACACTAGAAGATAAATTCAATTATTCTTTTTCAGGAAAGGCATTTTGGTCTAGAGTTCTTGGGACCTCACTGGGAGGTTCCCATCCCAAATTAGGAGCTAGATGTTATCTCCCAAAATAAATTATTTTGATAGTATGAAGAATTCAGCTCATGCAATGAAGGATATGATTATCACTGACAAGTTTGAAAGCCTCTGTTTTTTATTTGGGTAAAAATTTCACAAGTTTTAGCTTTTAGTGGCTTAGGAAAGGCTCATAACATCTCATTAGCCACCGAAAAGGGTTGTCTTCGGCAGATTAAGACGGAGTGCAACATATACATTGACCACTAAAAGAACATTTTTGGCAGCAGGTTGGAGGTTTAATCCTCTGACACCGGTGTTTCGGAGGTTTATTCCTTTATACCGCTGACACTACGAAAAACTTGTGGTTTAAATCGCCGAAACGTTCAATCTTGGGGTTTCGATCGTCGACAATTAGTGGTTTAAAGTTCCGATGGGTTAGTGGCTAGAGCTTCCAATCGTCAACATATTAGTGGTTAGTCTTTCCAATCGCCGATGCTTAGAAGTTAGTGGTTTGAATCGTCGACTCTGTGGCAACTTTCAGGTGTAAAGCTCTGATCCTTAGTGGCTAGAGCTTCTGATCGTTGATCGCAATGTTAGTGGTTTGAAATGCTGACACTGCGGCAACATTTAGGTTTAAAGCTCCGAGGGGTTAGTGGCGAGAGCCTCCGATCATCGATCGCGATGTTAGTGGTTTGAAACATTGACACTGTGGCAACATTCAGGTTTAAAGCTCGAGGGGGTTAGTGGCTAGAGCCTCCGATTGCCGATCGTGATGTTAGTAGTTTGAAACGCCGACACTGTGGCAGCGTTTGGATGTAAAGCTTCAATCCTTAGTGGCTAGAGCTTCTGATTTTCGATTGCGACGTCAGTGGTTTGAAATGCCGACACTATAGCATCATTTAGATGTAAAGATCCGATCCTTAGTGGCTAGAGCTTCCAATAACTGATCGCAACATTAGTGGTTTGAAACTTCGACAGTGCAGCAAAATTCAGTCTTGAGGTTTCGATGTTTTAGTGGTTTGGAGTTCTAATCACTGAAGAGTTAGTGGTTATAGCTTTCGATTGGTGATGCTTAACCGTTGCACCGGTAGTGGTTTAAATCATCGACACTGCGGTCACATAGAAGTTTGAGGTTCCGATCGTTCAGGTTAGAGCTTCCGATTGTTCAGGTTAGAGCTTCTGATTGCCGACTGCGAAGACAGGGTAGAAAATTTCGGTGGATTAAGCAAGAAAGATCACGTCAGTTAACCGCCAAAACGCTGGCTTTTGGCGGCAAATTTATAGTGGACTAGAAACAGTGATCACTAGAAACTACTTTAGTTATTTAATGTTCACTCAGTGAACTAGATCTTCGTCATAGTTAGACAAATAGTTAGGTAGGGTTTGAAACCCTAATTTGAAAAAACTACCAATTTTGAGTATTTTTTTTTGAAAATAGATCAAAGTTTTGGGATCTGTACTTTTTGTAGAAGGCTATAAAGCCTAAGATCAATTTTATAATAAGGGTTCAACTTCAGGGATTTATAAGCCTATAATGGTTTTATGCTTCTCATTTTACTTATTCATGATATAAGCTCTTTTGTTGTGGTCTATTCAGCCATCATCTCTTTCTTTACTATATTTATGCCTAAATGTGTATTTAGGTCATTTTCAGATTGATTAAAAAGCTGATAGCTGTCATCCTATTGGTTTGTTAGTGCGATTTGATTTATAAATACCATCTTCATCAGGATTTAGCCATTTATATGCATGTGTTTTGTATGTAAGTCTGCCAGCCTAGTGAGTTCTCCATCCTTGCACCTTATTGTCGAACTTCTGAGCAATTGTAACTAAAAGCCTTGTAAATGAGTGAGTTTTATGCATGCCTTGAGAGTGGAAAGGTTATATAGGTCAACTGACTTGATCCGTATCAGAAAACCCCAAAAAACATTGTAAGTTACCAAGAATCCTCGAGCTACAACCTAGAGGAGTTTCCTGGAGTGATAACCCATTCATTTCACTCCTTTGGGCTTTTCAAAAGAATGCATTGTCCACTATTGTATTGTGTGTCCATATGGTCTAGTCATGCTGCCAAGTATTTTTTCGTGCCGTCCAATGTTCAAAGGAAGTAAAATTTTTACCCCTGCAGTTAAAACAATGTTTGTGTTAGTACTTTTGAGTCAGTCCTATGGTTACATTATCTACGAAATTCCAGAACTTTGTTCCAAGTTTCATGTCGTCGATGTGGGATTCATCATGGCCCTCCTTTGATGAGACTATTCTTGTCGACATTAGTTCATCATCTAGGAAATATTCCTAGAAACAAATTCAGTACCTTGAGATATGTATGCCTCAATAACAGATTCTCTCTCTCTCAACATAGGTTCACATCATTGACATTTGATTGAAAGATTCCACTGGGTGTTCGACATCAAAGCATCTATTCACACTCAATAGATTGTACTAGGGTTCCTTGGGAATCATTGACATCAATGGTGATCTCCCTCGCACTTGCTAACAGTTCACATCATTGGCTGGTAATAAAGTAGTTTCTACCATGTTCGACTTCAGAACATTGTAATCACATGGATAGAATCGTACTTTGTGGAAGACGAAATGAAGACCTTGGGTATTTGCTAAGCACTCGTAGCTTTCTCCCTAGGTTGTGATGGAGTATATTGTATGAAGTACTAGCATGGATAAACATTTGTATGGTCATGGCTATGCTCAAAGTTGAGTCTGTATGACACAGGTATACATTGTATATCTGGTAGCTATGTCCAAGTTTGAGTCCTCTATCACATGGATCTATATTGTATTCTTGTAGCCATGTTTTTCTATTCCTCTAATGGATATACCTTGTATTCGTTTGCAACCATGATGAGGTTACATTTACTCATGAGTCAAAGTATTGATGTATTGCAGATGCCTACTCGATGATACTCTCTGATCAAGATAGATCTTACCTCGAAGTGATAAATTTCTCTATCAAAGCTCTCGCATTTCGTATCCCTCTAGCCTCATGCTTTGGGGGGCATTCTGTTATACCCACATCCTGTCACCAGCATGTGATAATATCTCTAACACCTTTATTTTCCCTCAATTACAAATATTGAAGTGAAAACAGTGCTCTAGATGTTGATCCTACATCTAAAACTCCAACACCGCTCTTACCCTTAAGCATATAAGTGGTAGCTTATGCAGTACTGCCCAAGTTATGTGGAAGCCAGGAAATGCAACTTCCTTTCACCTTTGTTTTTGGTGCGGTTCTCACCTTGCACTGCTCTGTCATAAGGGAGTATAAGCAGTGCCCTTGGTAAAAATGGAAAAAAATAGGTTTCACGAATTTTCTAGAACAAAAGCTTCATGTCTAGCCTTATCCCTACTCACTTGGGTTGGTTAAGCTCGAGATCCATACTTTGGGGATCTCATGTCCACCTCACCCACAAAAATCTCAACCATCCCTATCCATTTGAGGCCTATATAAATAGGCTCATACCCCATGGTTGAGGGGAGAAGAAAGGAGTGAAGTTATGTTATTGAATTAACATCTCGATGATTAATCCATTAGAGAGCATAAAGGAGCAATTTGGAGCTAGCAGGGATGAGATGTTAGTCTTGTGAAGGAGTGCATCAACACTAAGGCAAAACGGTTGTAAGCTCTTTCATTTCATCTATTAATGCAAAGTTGATTTCTTTCCCATATATCTGTTGTGTTACTAAATATGACATATGTATTATCAGATTCCTTAGTCACTGATATGGATCTATGGATAATTTTTTGGTATCTTTGATGTTTTCATGTGTTTGATGTGTTTATGTAGGTCTTCCATTAGAGATTTTATTCCAGACATCTATAGCTTCTAGGGAAAGTCTTCCGACCTATTTGTGACTGATTTGTTCTGGATTTGAACCATTAAGACTAGAGGAACAACTTCTGTCCTTAGAAGGTGCTATATGCGTGATAACATCAATCTCTATGGATAGTTTGTGTATCCCCACCACAAAATTATACTGATTACGGTCCCACATCCCTATGATATATTCCAGCAGACGGACATAGGCTTTCATACCTGGTACCTGAAAGTACTTTAGGAGCCCGCAATTCTGTAGAGCCTACACGGTGGCTAGATCATTGACAGCCTAGAAGTCTGGAACTTCATGTTCC
The DNA here is from genome assembly GCA_001517045.1 of Pseudotsuga menziesii. Classification (NCBI taxonomy): domain Eukaryota; kingdom Viridiplantae; phylum Streptophyta; class Pinopsida; order Pinales; family Pinaceae; genus Pseudotsuga; species Pseudotsuga menziesii. The sequence continues at coordinate 241,557 of LPNX011102881.1, forward strand.
TTCTCTTTCCAAATTACCATGATTCCAATATTGTATTGCACCTGCAACACACAAACATTCACGTTAAAAATCACATCGTTCCTGATAAAGAAAAAGCATTTAAAAGATGAAATTGAACAATGTATAGGGTAAAATTTTGTTTTTTTTGTTGGATTAGGGTTTTTCTTTTCCACATTAAGTGACTATGACGTGTTTTTGTTTTTCCCACCGAGTGCTTATGGTACTTCTCATTTTGTCACATAGAGCGCCTCTGGTTTATGCTCATGTCGGCTGTGGACAGAGTGCCTATGTCGCCTCTACCCCAGCTTGACAGAGCACCGTCGTGCGCTCTGCCCGAACCCAAAAAGGCCCCATGGTTTGGATTTTTTTCCCTAATTTGATCTATAACCCTTCTAGGATGGTCGAAGCCCTCCTATTAAACAAAGTTTCCTATTTTACCCTTTGCTTTGTATTTAAAGCAAGCTAAAATTATTTTTTGGGCATGAGTTAAACAATGGAAAGAGAAACAAAAAACTATTTTTTGAATAAGAGATAGGAAAAGACAAGATCCTTACCTCTTCCAAGAAAGATTGAAGGAACAAATGGATGGAAGACACTTGCCAAAGCACCAATAGAAGATCCTCACTCCAGCCACCAAACTTCCACAATGGTAAAAACAAATGGTAAAGAATTCGTACCATGCCCTTCTATTTATAGATAATTTTGGAATTTTCAAAAGTTTTCTATAATTTATTAAATTTGAAATCCAAATTATTTCATTAAAGTGGGTTTTTACTTTTTATTTTCTATAGTTTTGGTAAGTTGGCTTTTTAATGTGTTTTTTGGATTTTTTTAGGGAAACATTGAGTTATGGCTATGACATAAGCTTTCTTAGTCTTTTTCAATATTAGAATTGAAATGAAAAGTATCGAGCGTCTTTAAACACTTTTCCCATGCTCATTAAAACCCCAATAAAAGAGTGTTGAGTATACTTTTTCTCTTTTTCAGACTCGTTAAAAGTGGATTATGAAAAAGGAACCCCATTACGGAGTTATATTTAAGCTATTTTCAGTCTCCTTAAAAACACAAAAATATTGCCAAGCTAACTTGTTACGTTCACGCTTGTAAAAGAATCAGAACGGTCGACTAGTCAGGGGTAGGTTATCTATTTTTTGGACTGACTAGCCTTATTTACGAAAAATGACTTCTTGGAGTCTTCTAAGTCATTTTAGAATCTCTAAACATGAAATGACAAATGAGTTTTCTTTGTTGGACTCATAAAACAAAATGATGAAAGACCCTATCTGGGAACAAACCCCTCCTTTCTCAAGTTCCTAAAACATGTGAGAACGGGCTCATCACTTGATGAGCTACAACAAGTGTTTGTTACCCTCTTTGAACTCTTAAAAATGAAAATAGGCACTCATATTTCGAGATGGGGAAATTAAAGGAAATGGGAATGGTTTTCATTTGTGTTTATGGCAGTCTATTCTATAGTCCACCTTTGAAAATGGCACCTGTCTCCATTTTCATATCTGAACAGTTGGGTATTCAGCTTGTCTCTGAGTTGATCTACTTTTGTGAGTCACCTGACTCCTTTGAGTCAATTCAAAGAATGCTTCGTCATATTCCTTGCATTACACTTGGTTCTAGTCTCGTCAAATCAATGCTACCAAGTCATTTGTCATGCCTAAAACTATTCAAAGGATGTCTCTCCAAAAATAACTCATCAGTAACTTTATCTATCCTTAAAGTCAGTAATGTATGAGTCAGTTTCATCACTCCAAATCAATTTTTGTTCCTTGTTTCATGTCACTGATGTGGGAATCATTATGGCCCTCCTGTGACAAGTCTATGCCTATCGACCTCAGAACATTATCCAGGAATTAGACCTAGAAGCCTAGTCAAGTACCTTGAATCCTGCATGCCTCAATGGCAGGTTTATTCACTTTCAACAGTAGGATTTCATCAATGAACTCTGATTGAGAGATTCTATCAAGTGTTCGACTTCAAAAAATATATTCACACTTGGGAGAATGTACTTAGATACCTTGGGAATCATTGAAATTAATGTTGATCTCCATTGCACTTGTTAATAGTTTTCATTAACGACTGGTAATCAAGTAGTTTCTTCCATGTTCGACATCAAGACATTTATTCACATGGTTAGAATCGTATCGGTTTGGGATTGGGATGATGACCCTGGGTTGATAGGCCTCACCATTATATTTTCCTATACTCGGGTTGCGTTTGGAGATCAGTGAAAGTCTTGACACCAATCCACATTGTATGTTTGGTGGCTGTGTTTAGTATTTGAGATTTTATGACATGGATCTACCTTATATGTCTTGTAGCCATGTTCTATCATTTACATCAGTTGTCCATGGATCTACGGTGTATTTTTGGTAGCCATGACATAGTCATCATCATAGATCAGCAGTGTATTGGTCTACAACAATGATTAGTTTTGATGGAGTCAGTTATTAGTCTTCTGTTAGTTATGAGCTTATCTCTCATTGCCTCTATACCAGACAGATATCTTGCAAACTATTTCACCTATCACTTCCTTCTAGCTTCATACTTTAGGGGGCATTCTGTTGCATCGGGAAATTCCACACTATCCATCAGCCTTTTTGGAAATTCCTCATTGATCATTTTCCTTTTGAGAAACCTGACCTGAGATACCATGGATGTATTTTTTCCCATATATTAAAGGGTTGACACCTTTCCTCTTTTTGCACAAAGCGTCGATGGTGCCTCTCACAGTGGAGTAAAGAGTGTCGTTTCCCTTTTACCTTGATAAAACTCTAGGTCTGCGCATCTATCCTTTTTACCGAGAGCGTCAATGGTCAAACAATAAGAAAAAATAAGTTTTTGGAAGTTTCCATGTGGAAGCCCCCATGGAGTCAATTCCTACATGCTTGGGAGAGGTGGCATTTGCTTCCCTCACCTGTAGGGATCATATTCTATCCATTCCCCCAAGTCAATCTCATGGTTTTGGGCCTATAAATGAAGCTTTCATGATGTGAGTGGGAGAGGATAAGAAAAGTACCATTATGTTATTGGATTGAAGTCTGGATTAGAGGCAAAGTACAACTAGCTTGTGTGTGGATAAATCTTCATATTCATAGAGGATTGTAGATCTTCTTATAGAGATCGAAGCCATCGACATCAAGTATGTTTTGTTGTACTTCAATATATTTCATAATCAATACAAAGGCATTCCCCTTTCCTATATTTGATGTATTGATTTTAATTAGATATTATTAGACTCCTTGATCACTGATATAAATAATCAATTTATCATGATGCTCTCATCTTGTTTGTTTGTCTTTTGATCTGTTTTGCAAGTATTGAACCATTGCAAAGAGATTTTGGAGAAAATACAAAGAGATAGGGTTGAGGTATATTGTGTTTCATGTTATTTAATTTGATTATTTAAGGGAAGGATTTGTTGTTGCGTCTTTTTGTTATGTGCTTGTGACTTACAGTGCAGAGGAACAAACAGTGTCTGCACTGATTGAGAAATCATGATAACAAATTCTAAACAATATAGACCTATCAATTAAGATTGGTTCAAACACAATGAGAGGACCTTGTTCATTACTTTCAAAATTCTTGATATAAGGTGTGTTCGAGCCCTACGTATCCTCTTCACTTGCACATTCGGAAATCTTGTGAAAGAGAGATAGGGATCTCAATTGTATTAGTCTAGGATTATTTTTAGCCAAACTATGAGCCCCGCGTATCCTCTTCACTTGCAATTTCAGGTGGTCTCGTGGATTGGAGACAGGGATTTGAAGTGTAATAGGACAATTTTGAAGTTTTGAAATATATTGTCAAGCCACAAGTATCCTCTTCACTTGCACTTTTGGGTGGTCCTATGAAAGAGAAAGTGGATTTCAAGTGTAAATGCTGGTTAGTTTTAGAATTTTGCATTGATATTCAAACCATCAATTTGGAACATTAAATTCAAAATTCATAAAGAAAAAAATTAGGCAATTGAAAATTGAAAATTGAATTTGAATCCGACATTTAAACATCAGTTTGAGAGACTTATTAGAAATAGGAAAAACATTGAACATTAAAACATTTTTCGTTTCAAATTAGTGATAGTTGAATCAAATTGAACACATCTTATGTTTAAATCCAACCTCTCGAAACCTTACTAAAAATTTGAAAACTTCTTTTTTCAAATTTGTAAAAGTGATCCTATTTTTCAATTTTCATATTCGAAGGATCTCAAATAAACTCTTACTCTTCCATAGTATATGATTTCATTGAAATAAATGAAAGAGTAGTGAGCATTTTGCATTTGATTGGTTCAACATTTTGAGTCACAAACACCACCAGTTTCAGCATCAGTCCTCGAAACTAAGAAAACTACCCTAAAATCAATGCTTAATATAAAATATATCAAGATTCTTTTTGATACCACAAACATAGATTAGGCTAGCACCTTATAATAGAATTGGAGAGTTAACACCTCCTCAGCTGCAAAATTTTGAAGCTAGTATTGATTAAATAGAATATCAAATCCATTAGTAGAAAACAGTGCATGTTGGGAAAGTGCTTATAACACATGCATTAAGCATGAGTTCAATTTGATATAATAAGGGTGGTACACACCTCTTGATTATTTGATGGGATATGAGCAAATTACGGTACCTCAATTAAGTGAAAAGTCCTCAAGGTGACATCACTTTCTTGAGATATCTAGTCTATGTGAGTTATCCTAGACCGACGACTGTCCTTCCCGGCCACTGATTGTGAAGTGGTAACCATAGTTTCTTATAATAGGGAATCACATAGGATGTTGTGAGTTGGGTACACTTATAATACTTGAGACAAACACAAGGGTGTTTTCATCTCCTTGGGAGGGTGAGTAGACAAGAGCTAACACTTGCACCTTTGGTGATTGAAGAACAATGTAATTGTTTCTCATATCTTCACTATTTAGTAATTTTTGAGGCGTGATGTCCCTTAGGAGCTACTAGTTTTGGAAGGCCCTATAAATCTAGCTTTTCACTGAATTTTGGTTCTTTGGAAAGAAGTTTGCTTGCTGATTATCTTGGGACATTTTTAGATTTGTGGAAACTTTCATTTTTGTTGAGTCTAGCTTCCTTTAGGATTGTTTGATTGTATTTTGGTATACTCTAATAAGCAAATCCTTTTATTAAACTCCAAGATACTTAATCTCTCGATTCACCCATCAAGGTGGCAACGAGATAAGTTTCCCAAGTTTGAGGGCCCCACTACTTTATAGAGGAATATGCATGAATCACACCTTTGTGAATTTGAAACTAAACTACTTATAAACCCAATCAAATGTTACTAAAGAAGAACAACATCAAACCAATTCTCAGAATTTCTGACATCATGGATGAAACATAGATAGAGTTGATGATCTTACTCTAATTGAAATTGAAACAATAGAATATCACACATTTTCTCACATAAATCTACCCTTTGGACATCCTTTAAACTCAATCATACTTATAGAAAGTGAGTCACTGGTTAGTATTTTTGAAAGTTGGAATACTATGTAAAACATTACAATTGACCCTTTGTATTCATCATGAATTCAAGGGACCACATAAATTCAGCCTCAAATCATTGCAGGATTTTATCAAAATCCTCTTGGAAGACCCAATAGTTGTCTAGGTTCTACTTCTGGGGTGTTACATCGGAATCTTGTCATCTTGATCCATGTGTGAACCTTGTGCCTAATCCCTAAAGTTTCCCTAGCTAAAGTTGATTGAGTTTGAAATTCCCCTAGCTCTTTTTCCTCCTCTAGGAGGGTTGGTGCTCTTTCTCCTAAGGAAAGGTGTGTCAACCGCTTGTTAGCACTCTTTCCCTTCATGTAAGGAGCGCCACTGGCACTCTTTCCCCTCATGCAAGGTGATCCATCCCATGTCTGGCGCTATGTATCCTACTGCAAGGTGCACCATGGGTGTTTAGAGGGAAAAAAGAGAAGTTTCGAGGCCCTTCTCAAAGGTGGATGAGGTGGAGGATCATCCCTAGCTTCTAGGTAAGGTGGAATTCAGTTCCCTAACCTATGGGGAGGATCCTTTAGACCCCTCCTCCTAATCCTCAACCTACTCTGTCCCTTTAGCTTTATAAATTGAACCCTCTCTCCATTTATAAGGGAGGAAGGACTATGGTACTCTTATGCTCGTGGAATTTCTAGGTGATCCCTATCATCCTTTGGGAGGATTACCATCACTCTTTGGAGGATTGGATTGGATTGTTGGATGGAAGATTTCATTGTTAAGGTTAGGTTTTGATGTTCTTTCCTTATGTAATTCTATGTATCTACTTGATTACAATAATACACAACTCTTTCCACAAATTTTATTGTGTTAATGATATTTAGAGATTTATTCCAAAAATGTTTACCTTAGATCAGCTTATATCTATGTATGATTTCACCCTTTGTTTGTTCTGTCTCTTTGATAAGGTTTTGCAGCTGGAGATATGAAGGCTTGGATCTTGGAGCAACAAAGAGGAGACGACTTATATATATGATGTATCTTGATTGATGTAGGAAAGTAGATGTATTCTATACCTAATTTGTTCTAGATCCACTTGTGCTAGGGAGATCTGGCTTGAGTTCGCTTGAGTAGATTTATCCACTAACAAATTTGGTGACCATATTGGGGATTAAGATAGATCCGAGTTCATTTGTAATTGATTTCATGTCTCTTTATAAATCCATTTCCCATCCTCTAGAGACCCTTCCTACTTTGGATTTTGTCTTAGAAGAGTTTCTTGGATCTCCTTGAATTTTTTTGGGTTTAGTCCTACACCTCTAGCAATTCTCCCTTAGGAGATCTAGCCTCTTTGTCCCTCTAGCACACCTGGGTAGTGTACACAGAGTGCCACTGTCATGCTAGAAATATTTCCCTTAAGAGTAAGTGTGCCACTGACACTCTTTCCCAGTGTACTAAGTGCGCCAACCCCTCTCTGGCACTCTAGTGTAGTGTAGGAAGGTGCGCCAACCCTTCAAAACATAGATATCAACACCTTTTTCCTTCATTTTTGGAGTTTGGTTTGATTGATTGTGGTTTGTAGGCTACATATGATAGTCATAGAGCCCCTAGGTCCAACATTACCTCTATTTGGAGTGTATTTTGTTGAGTTTGGGATGTTTTACTAGTTAAGTGTGTGACTTGGTTGTGGAGGGAAATTTCAATCCCCCACCTGTTGGTTCAGCCTTTCCATCCCTAATCACACTACCATATCTTTTCATATCTATTTAGATTGTTAGATATGATCTCCAAACCCTTCCTCCACCCTCAATCATTGAGTTTTGGTTAGATTTTGGTAATTTTGGAACAACTATTAAGTGTTTTGGAGTGGTTTAGATGCTTGTCATTTTCCTTTTGATTTCTGAATTAATAGGGTGTTTTAGATGTTCTCTCATTTTCTGTTTGTAGATATGAAAAGAGTATAGTTATCAAGTTTCAATTTGATATATGAATTTGAAAATCAAAGTGCTTCCCTATTTTTTGTATACATTGTTGATATTTGTTGCATCTTTGATTCCATTTGTGCTTTTTGGACTATTATTGCAGAAATTTAGAATTGTTGCGCTCTAGTACTAGAACTTGGTTTTGTTATATCTTTGATTTCTATCTTCTTTAAGAGAAAAGGTCTTTCCTTACCTTAGGCATCTTTCATCGAAAGAGGAATGTGCATCATAATGTAGCTAAGATTTTCATTCTTTTATAGTTCCTGTCTACACCTCATGCATCCACTTAACCGCATGAGATAAAGTTAATGCGCTAGCTTAGGAATAAAATCATTTAGTAATTGTGTGTAATTTAGAGACATGTTCCAGTGTCTTTAAGCGTGGCGGTTTTTTTCATTTTCTTGCAGTGCATCTTGAGGGATTGTAGTTCTTCCACGTACCAACCAGTATATCAAATGGATTTTCACGTACCTTTGGGTATATAGAAAAGTACTTCACGTACTCAGTAGTATATAAAAAAGCTCATGTCGAGAGGCTGTGCATTAGAAAGCATCACTACGGAGTTGATCTCCCCCATATCTAGTGTATATTGGGAGACCCTCTTAGGATTGCTATGACCAACTGAGTTAACCTTTTGACTGTCTTGGCATCACAATAAACCGAGAACAACACTTGAGGAGATTACTACGCATGTGTCATCCAGGTAGTCAAGTATTCAGGAAAGGGTACAGTCCCAATCCTCCTTGTCACATTTTAATATTGGATCCTACGGTATATAACGAGTTACGAATCCTTGGCAATCCCATGAGGATATTGAATTTTGATCCATTCCTATTCACACAGTTTTCTTGTTGCTTTTAAAATTGAGTAGTTTTTGATTTGTGTGGTACTTTAGAGATTCCTAGAGAGTTCAAATATGGGAGACTCTCTAGGGAACACCAGTCAAGAGACCCCTTTTCAGGGTATGTCTTTTGTTTATCCCCCTTGTGGAGTTGTTGGTCCTTCCTTTATGGCCACTTTGAGTCTTCCCGGATTGATTATAGGACTGCCTTTGTGGTTATTCTCCAATATTGTTATACCAAATACACATTTTGTGTCGGATCAAGGTCCTTCATTGCATGAGCATCGACCTCATTTTAACCATTCTCCTTCTTCCTCAAATGTTGAATCAACTTCCCTTTCTTCCTCTTTAATTGTTGGAAACTATGATGTTAGTAAACGAGTGGGTAAGAAGAAGATGAATAGGAAGGTTGAGAAGAAGAAATATCAGCAGAAGGTCACAACTCCAACTCCTTATTGTCATGTTGGAAACCCATCAGCCACTGATCATAGTGTTGAGATTTTTTATTTTCCCACAAGAACACCTCGTAATCCTAAGTTCCCTTGTATACTTTACAAGGGTGACCATCTTCTGAAATATTGTCATGGTCTTTCTTGGGTTTTGTAAATGTGGTTCGAGGTTTCCCAACACCTTTTGTCATCAGTCTTTGGTGATCATATTGATGATACCCCGTTAACCAAAGACTCTGTGGTTAAGAGTCGGAAAGGAAAGGACAAACATCCTTGCTTTCTCTGTAAGGACATGGACCTAACTTACCTTTGTCCTCTCATGGATGAAGCTTCTAAGTTGTTGGAATAAGCTACTATTCCTCAGCAATGGATTCCTACATGTTATCATAAGTTGTCCCTTGACATCTCGTTAGTTGATCCCACTCTTCCTTTGAAGAGTGAAGTTAAAGTGGTCAATCCAGTTCCATCCTTGGTCGATCCTACTCTCTCTTTAGAAATTGAAGAAAAAATAGTTCATCTCTCTCTTCCTTTGGAGAGTGAGGTTAGAGTGGTCAAGTTGATGTCATATCCACCCGATCCCACTCTTTTGTTAGAGAGTGTTAAGATTGAAGTAGTCTCTTCGACACAGTCTTCATATTGTCCCTTTATTCCAGTTGAGAGTGAACTAAAACCTACTAAAGTTTTCATAGTCAGTTCGGATTGTTCTATGCAAGAAGAAATTTTGTCTCTTTCGACAGAACCCTCTCCAAGTAGTGAGGTTAATTCCTTTAACTGGAGTAACCTAATAGAATCTCATCTTCATTTGCTTGTTGCTTTCCATATATATGTTCAAGTTACCACTAAGAGTATACTCTGCACTATTGTTGACAAAGGGGATTCTGTTAGCATTCTATCCTCTACTGAATGGAAATCCATAGGTTATCCTCAACTTGTGCCAGCCATTGATCAGATACTAGATTTTAATCGAATACCTATGACACCCTTAGGGATCCTTCCTCATATTCCCATCACTGTAGGAGGTAAAACTATCTGCATTGATGTAATGGTAGTCCAAGGTCCCTTATATTTTAATACGCTCCTTGGGCATGATTATGTTTATTCCATGAAAGTTGTAGTGTTCACACTCTTTTGAGTGATGTATTTTCTCCATGAAGGGAAAATTGTGACCATTAATCATTTCTTTGTTAAACCTGATCATTGTATGACTCCTAGTCATTATACATCCATGAATTTCCTGCATGTTCTTATGGTTCCTCCCCCTTCACCTGTCATGTCTCTTTCCTATGAACATCATGACGAAGTTGATTCATTTGAAAACCTTAGCTTCTTCTCCTCATGAGGAAGCTCTAGGGGCATATCTCTAGTTAGGTGGAAACCCACCAACATATGGACATCATGTTGGCTTAGAAATTCCTAGTGAACATAGTTCATTTTCTGTGTCAAGGTCGTTAAAAAAATGAAATGAATTTCCTCAAGCTTATGTAAAAATGAAACAGGTCACCTTGAGCAGTGTTTATTCTTGGTTTCAAGCTCGTTAAAAAATAAAACTAAACTTGAGCATAGTTCCCATTTCATGTCAAGCTCATTTAAAAAATGAAATGGATTCTTCCATCGTGTCAAGAATGGATATTTGAACCTTCATTTCATCTTCTTGTATCACTTAATCCTCTTTCTTCCTCTATTTCTGGTGAACCTTCTCCTAGGAATAACCAAAATTTTTTTAGAAGAGAGAAATAATATGAAATGAATCTTGGGGGACATGTACCCTAATTCTTTATATTGAAATTAAGTTACTTGACATTCATATTGGGGGCAAGTACCAACCACTGGACATCATGTTGGGAAATCACCTGTCAATGGGATCCATTTTGAGCATACTTTCTCTTAGTTTCTAGCTTGCTAAACCATGAAACAACATTTTGAGCATAGTTCCTATTCTGTGTCAAGATTGTTAAAAATGAAGCAGATACCCTCACCATCCTTTTAACTGATCTTCGAGCTCGTTAAAAACAATAAGATGGTGTTGAGCTTACTTTTCATTTCCGTGCTTTGGTCAAACATGAAAAGTGGTTTGAGCTTACTTTATCACTTTTTCATGCTATGGATTCAAACATGAAAAAGGTTTCGAATTCCTTTTATAACTTTGACGTACATGTTAAAAACTTAGTGAAGAGGCACCGAGTGTACTTTTACTATTTTTCAGACTCGTTAAAATTGGATTATGAAAAAATAACCCTAATAGATTCCTCTTTAAGCTCTTTTAAGACTCTTAAAATGTGAAAATATTGCCTAGTGAACTTGCCTTCTTCACGCTCGTAAAAGGACCCGAAGAGTCGTCTTATTGGTGATAGTTTACCCCTTTTTTGAACTAGGGGGCATGACTTACAAAAAAAGGTATACTCCATCCAATCATGACTGGAATATTCCTCCTAGGAATTAGTTATACTTTTTCAAGCCTCGGAGACTAAATTTATGAAAAAGTCCATTTTGGAGTTTTCTTAGTCATTTGAGACTCTCTAAACATGAAACAACGAATGAGTTTGCTGTCATCAGACTCACAAAATTAAACAATGAAGGACCCTTTACTGGGAATGAAGCCCCCCTTTTCCAGGTTCATAAAACATATGATAATGCACTCATCGCTTGATTAGCTACAATGAGTGTTTGTTACCCTATTTGAAGTCATAAAGATGAAAATAGATACTCATCCTTTGTGATGGGGAAATTAAGGAAAGAGTTTGTGTTTCGTTATAGTTTTGGCAGTACATAGTCACTCTTGAACATGGCACTCATTTTCATATGCATTCAACACTTGGGAAATCTTTTTTTCTTCAAGTCCTGCTGATTCCTTGAGTCTTCTTGCTCATTGGAGTTGTCCAAGAATTCTCTCGTCGTCGGTTGCATTAGGGGGTGGGTATCTGTCTTGTCAAATTCAATACTTCCAAGTAATGACAGGCCCATGTTCAAGAGAAATTTGGTCTTTTGTAGTCAGTATACCTTCTATCATGTTGGTCATATCTGAGTCAATCTCATACATCACTCTGATTTCTGGTTTTCTCTAAAACATTTGTGATCATGTTTCATGTCGATGACGGGGGATTCATCATGACCCTCCTTGAGTGAGTCTTTTCCTGTTGACTTCAACACCTCATCCATGGGTTAGAATTAGAAACCAAAACAAGTACCTTGTGCCTGCATGCCTTAATGGAAAGTTACCTCGCTTCCAACATGAGTTTACATCATTGACTATTGATTGAAATATTCTACTGAGTGTTCAACTTCAAGACCTTTATTAACACTTGGGAGGATGTACTGAGATACCTTGGGAACCATTAACATCATTAGTGATATCCCTAGCACTTGTTAATAGTTTACATCAATGGCTGGTAATGAAGTGGTTTATACCATGTTCGACGTCAAGACATTGTAATCACATGGTTAGATTCGTATAGTTGTGGGTTGGGATTGAAGACCCTGGGTTAACTGATATTTTGCACAAGTTTTGATGGAGTTTGTTTGAGTCATATTACACAGATCCACTTTGTATTGGTCATGGCTGTGTTATCATCTCATCATCGATATATGTTTGTGTCTAGTAGCCATGATTATGTTCAGTCGGTCTCTACTACCATGGATCTGCACTGTATTGGTCGACAACCACGTTATGAGTCATATGAGACTTAAGTAAGTTGTACTGCAGCAACTTCCATCCAACATCCTTGCCTTAGATTTATTCACTTTGCAAAGCATTCACCTATTGTATTAATCTAAATTCATGCTTTGGAGGCCATTTTGTTACACATAAATCTTGTCATCTTGATCCATGTGTCAACCTTGTGCCTAATCCATAAAGTTTCCCTAGCTAAATTTGATTGAGTTTGAAGTTTCCCCTAGCTCTTTTTCCTCCTCTAGGACGGATGGCGCTCTTTCCCTAAGGAAAGGTGCACTAGAACTTACTGGAACTCTTTCCCTTCATGCAAGGAGCACCACTAACACTCTTTCCCCTCATGCAAGCTGTGCCATCCCCTCTCTGGGGATCTGTGTCCTATAGCAAAGTGAACCAGTGGTCTTTAGATGGAAAAAATAGAAGTTTCAAGGCCTTTCTCAAAGTTGGATGAGGTGGAGGATCATCCCTAGCTTCTAGGTGAGGTGGAATTTAGTTCGCTAACCTATGGGGAGGATCCCTTAGACCCCTCCCCTTAATCCTCAACCTAGTCTATCCCTTTAGCCTTATAAATTGAACCCTCTCTCCATTGAGAAGGGAGGAAGGACTATGGTACTCTTATGCTGGTGGAATTTCAAGGTGATCCCTATCATCATTTGTGAGGCAAGATCTCATCCCTTGGGATGCTTACCATCACTCTTTGGAGGCTTGGATTGGATTGTTGGATGGAATATTGCAGCGTTAAGGCTAGGTTGTGATGTTCTTTCCTTATGCAATTCTATGTATCTCCTTGATTACAATAATACAAAAGTGTTTCCATAAATGTTATTGTGTTAATGATATTTAGAGCTTTATTCCTTAACTATTAGCTTAGATAAGTTTATATCTATGTATTCTTTCCTCCTTTGTTTGTTCTGTCTCTCTGAGAAGGTTTTACAGCTGGAGATCTTAAGGCCTGAAATTTATAGCAATAAAGAGGAGAAGACTTATAGATCTGAAGAAAGGTAGGAAAGTAGGATTCATTCCGTACTTGATTTGTTCTAGATCCACTTGGACTATGGAGATTTGGCTAAGATCTCCAGCTGCAAGACCTTATCATAGAGACAGAACAAACAAAGGAGGAAAGCATACATAGATATAAGATGATCTAAGCTAACAGTTAAGGAAGAAAGCTCTAAATATCATTAAGACAATAACATTTATGGAAAGATTTTTTATTACTATAATCAAGGAGATACTTAGAATTACATAAGAAAAGAACATCACAACCTAGCCTTAAAAATGCAATGTTCCATCCAACAATCCAAGCCAAACCTCCAAAGAGTGATGGTAATCCTCCCAAAGGATGGTAGGGATCACATATAAATTCCAACATCATAAGAGTACCATAGTCCTTCCTCCCTTCTCAAGGGAGAGAGTGTTCAATTTATAAGGATAAAGGGATAGAGTAGATTAAGGATTAGGAGGAGGGGTCTAAGGGATCCTCCCCATAGGTTTTGGAGTCAAATTCCACCTCACCTAGAATCTAGGGATGATCCTCCACTTCATCCACCTTTGAGAAGGGCCTCGAAAGTTCTCTTTTTTCCCGCAAAACACCCCTGGTGCGCCTTGTTGTAGGATACAGAGCGCCAGATAGGGGTTGACACACATTGCATGAGGGGAAAGAGTGCCATTGACGCTCCTTGCATGAAGGGAAAGAGTGCTAACAAGGGGCTTCCACACCTTTCCTTAGGAGAAAGAGCACGATCCCTCTTATAGGAGGAAAAAGAGCTAGGGGAAATTTCAAACTTAATCAAGTTTAGCTAGGGAAAATTTAGGGATTAGTCACAAGGTTGACAGATTGATCAATATGACAATATTTCAGTGCAACATGTGGGAAACTCTTTACAAGGGAATGTTAATATTAATGACAGAAATAATAAATCCTGGATCACAAATTCTAATTGGAATTATCCTTCGTCGATGGGAGGAAATGCCCCAGAGGGTCATCCTCTTAATTATCCTAGTACAATGCCTAGGGGAAGTCCACCTATAAACCCCATTCCACAATGGAGTTGTCAAGCTTTAGGAAGTAATCAATCTTTCTGGAGCTAGCTTTCGCAAGGGGGAAACTTACCTGGGAATGCTAATTAATCCCAAGGACAACTTCCATGGTGTGGTAAGGATCCAAGAATGAAGAAATCCTCTTGGGACCTACCTCTACAACAGTGAAATACACCCATTGGTCATGATCTAGGAAGTACCCAATCTTCTTGGGGGGACTCTCTGCAAGGGGGAATCCCACCTTGGAATTATTTCAAACCCAAGTACAATTTCCATGTTGTGGTAAGGACCTAAGAAGTAACCAACCCTCTGTAAACCTACCTCCACAAGGGGGAAATCCACCCATTAGTTGGGTTCTAGGAAGTAATCAATATTTTTGGAGCCAACCTCTGCTAGGAAGAAACATACCTTGGAATTCCAATCAAAACCAAGGACAGAATCAATGGAATTGTCGGGTTTTAGTAAGTAACCAATCTTCTTGGGACCCATATCCACCAGGAGGCAATCCACCTAGTGGTTGGGTTTTAGGAAGTAACCAATCTTTTTGGGACCTAAATCCATCAGGAGGAAATCCACCCATTGATCATGTTCCTAGAAGTACCCAATATTCTTGGGGGAAGCCTTCGTAAGGGGAAAATACACCTTGGAATGATAATCAAATCCAAGGACCACCTAAACAGTGTGGTCATATTCCAGGCAATAATATCCTTGGAATCTAACCTCGCAAGGGGGAGATCCACCCATGAATCCCGTTCCACAATGGAGTGGCGAGGTTCTAGAAAGTAGCCAATATTTTTTGGAACCAACCTGCAATACCTGCGTTTGATCCATTTAGTCCACCACATGGAACTCATGCCAATGGTATGATGGGTTCCATCAACAACCTTGAGTAGATTACCCAACAAATGGGACAAATGTGTGTTCAATGTGGTAGATAATTATGAATGAATGGAGGGCGCATATCTTTAGTGTGGGAGATAATTATGAGGGGACAACTTGGTGCCAGGTCAAGGAAGGTGCAATAGGTAATGTGTGGACATTTCCCACAGTTCCCAAAGTCATGCAACCATTCGCTACCTTCATTGTATGATTGAATAAGCTTGTTATTAGAGTGTTATGCACTTGGAAAGGCTATGGAAATATTCCACATGACCTCTATTCTCTAGTGCTTCTTAGATGTCTATTATCAAACAATATGCAAGTGTTGTAAAAATAATTCTCTATCATTATCTATCATACTCAAATGATTGTTTGTTGGGGTTTTCATTCTACGGATTTGGAGGATTTTCCCACGGTACATCATGTGTATTATGGATTGAATGGTTTGTGTGTTTTAATTGTTTTATGTGATCTACATGCACTAAATTTTTTTATCAAACATTTTGAACTAAGTTCAAGTATCTTCATATTTTCTCAAACATTCGTGATTAACCCCAAACTGCAAATAAAAAATAGATATTTAATTTAACTAATTTGAAGAAGAAAATTGATTTTTCTAAGATAAGAACGAACACTCATGAGCTTTGTAGTGAAATAGGACGTTGGACAATTCCTAAAACACCATGGGTGGAAAGGATTTTCCATCTCTATGAGACTATGAGCATTGATAATAAAAGTCACTTTCTCTTAGAGTGCCTCGAGTACACCCACATTAGATCCAAGTTTCATAATCTTTGCTACAATACAAAAGTCCATAACCTTCTAACATGTCAAAACTAAAGTAACCTAGGAACACTTTTTTCTTTCTAATCTTTTTAAGCATACTAAGGAATTAAATTTTACAAAAATCCAAGAATTATTTTCTCTTAATTTCACCAAAGTGGTCTAAGTGGACTTTAAACATCATCATTATCATAAATCATAAATTTTTGAAACATAATTAAAAACAATTTATAGAATACATATTGTTTGTATATAATTTGTAAAGTAATTTCTTTTAGAGTCAACAAGTTCTTTTTTGAAAGTCTTGTCATTTTTGTTATCTTATATTGGTGTAAAGTATGAAGTTGCAACATTTATAGAAATTCTTAGAGAAAGATTGAGCAAATACATAAGTCTTTTATAACTTATAACTCAAAATTAAACACAATAAGCCTTAAATCATATTCTCCTCCTAAAAGTAGGTATTTCCCCATGGGAGCATGGGTCATATAACTAGGTACATGATGTACAATCACAAAACTAGAAACTTAGTAAAATTGCTTTAAATTCTAGTGAAAACCACTTGGACCTCGTAATATCAAAAATATTATTACTTCTAAGTTTAAATAGAAAATGTGGTGCAAGAAATATTTAGAGGTTAAAATAAAATTAAGATACTATAAAGAGATCATTAACCCTAATATGGAATCATAAGTATCTCCATGTATTAACTAGTTCAAAGAAAAAAATTAATATAGGGAGGATAAGAACTAGGGCACACAAGATTTGCAATCTTTGTGAGTTTATGACCATGACCATAAAAAACAATGAGATCTTAATTTCATACTACTTGCTACAATACAAACCTTTGAAACCTTCTAAGTTGCCAAAACTATAATGACCTATAAAAGCTTTTCTTCAAACTCTTTGAGCATAGAAATAAAATTTTAAGACAAACCAAATAATTCATTTCTTTCTTCTTAATTTCTTATATATTAAAATTGTTCTTACATAACATGAATTATCATGCATCATGATACTCATGCATCAAAACTTTAGCTTTAAAACTTTAGCTTTATGTTCAATGTTTATTTAACCCATCAATATTTTTTTTAAAATTTAAGTCAAAACATCATGGGATCATGATACTCATCCATCAAAGCTTTAGCTTTATGTTCAATGTTTATTTAACCCATCAATATATTTTTTAGAATGTAAGTCAAAACATATTTCTTGTGAGAACCATTGACCAAATATTTTTACACAATTTCCTGTAGACTGGTACACAGACGTAGAATCAAACAAACAGTGGCACATGAGAAAGTTGAAAAACAGTTCGAAAATTAAGCCAATTTGATGCAATGATAAATGCTGCTACAAAAAAGAACGGTAATAGAACAATCTATATACAAAATCGGCCATTAAAAGGGCAAGCTCCTTGTCGACGAGGGATTCCTTTGGGCCATCAAAAGAATAGCCTTACAAGTGAAGGGAAGTCTAGTAAATACTAAGAAACTGAAGAACCCAGAACGGATTAATGCACATGATAACCTAATTCCACCGTTCGTTATTAAACAGCCCTAAAAATAAAGATATAACTTTGCGGATTTATCAGTCATTAGCGATTTAATGTTTCTGGCATATCAAAGGCGCTATATATTGAAATCTACTGCCCAGAAGGCCACAGACGCCCTAACGGGCCCTGGACTGTTGGTGGGCTCGAAATTCTTCGTCGCGACATGATGTGATCGCATTCGTCAAAGTCATCCGTGGAGAATGGATTAATGGTAGACGCCAGCAAACTCATTTGCGGCCATGAAAAGTTCAGAGACTTCAAAGACAGATATGCAAACACTGCGACAGTACTTCCATAGAGTGCCAAAGTGGCTGCTACAACAACAACAGTATTCCCGGAGATAAATGCATTTCTCCTACCGCAACCAGAGACTGAGTTCTTCATCATAAACTGAATTCCAACCCCACTTCCCTCGTTGACAGAATTTTTGGGGAGATTTGTGTCAGGGCATCCACATTGTGAATCCTCTTCTGTGGCGTGACAGAAATTAGAATGATGAGGAAGCAGGAGAATCACAACAAGAAGAGCAGAGGTAACGAAATAACTGATTTTCTGTGACATTTTTCTAACTGCCAGGCTAAACAGCTATAATATAT
Organism: Pseudotsuga menziesii; assembly: GCA_001517045.1. Classification (NCBI taxonomy): domain Eukaryota; kingdom Viridiplantae; phylum Streptophyta; class Pinopsida; order Pinales; family Pinaceae; genus Pseudotsuga; species Pseudotsuga menziesii. The sequence continues at coordinate 259,820 of LPNX011102881.1, forward strand.
TTCTTCTGCAACAGCAGCTCTGAGTAGACACTACAGAAGATGTCTTGCAATTGCAATATCTATTGCTCACCTTTAGAATACAAGGTACTCTTATTTATTCCTTAATTTGTCCAGCTGCCGTGGCCATCGCCATTGGAATCAAAGAAAAATTTGGGCACGCACTTTGACATGAAGCCGGGAGCTACGTACTTAGATATGTATTGTATGATTAAGTTTTATTTTTTAATGAAACTTTGTCCTCTAATAATGGATGGTAGATTTGGGTGGCAGCTTAGGTCACCTGTACGTCTTCAAAGTTTCAGTTATTTTAATGAATTGAATGTTTCATGCAATACTCACTTGTCGTTTATATATTTGTTTTTAAATAAAAATGGGGAGAAAAGTTGTTGTCATGTAAGATATTATTCTCTAGTTTAGGTATTTATGGTAATTTGTTGCATGGATTGGAAAAAAATTATTCAAATTCTTATTAATATTAAAATTATTAAATAATTTTATTGTTCAATTATCTTTTAATTAAATAAAATAAAAATGGTGTGATGTATTTTTTCATTGTTAAATTATTAAATTACTTGTATATTTAATATATATATACTATTTCGCAATCTTTAATTTTATGATTTTTTATTAATTTGTTTAATACATAGTTTAGACATATTTCAACATAACATTTTAATATTATCTAATATATTTTAGAAAATAAAAAATAAATAAGTTTTGTAAGTGCATCGATAAGATGTATATGTTTGTTTGTTTTGTATTTAATGTTTTAATAAATATCTCGTATATTTTAATAATTAAGTATTTTAGTGGAAGGTTAAGTTTGTTTTATATTTAATATTATTTAATAATTAGTTTACTTATTAATTCGATATTTTTTAATATTTTTTATATGTTTTAAATAATATGATGATGGTGGTGGTAAAACCAGAGTTTGGTTTACTGAACCTAAAGAAACCAATTAATTAGTTTGTTTTAAAATTGTATTCCTATGCTCAAAGAGCTTGGTGAGAAGTGTCTCGAGCTCACTATAATTTAGACAAGTTAAAAGGCTAGGAAGTTCGGTATTTCAACAAAGATTATGAAACTAAGATCTAATGTGGGTGTACGCAGGGCACTCTAAGAGGAAGAGATTTTCATCTTCAATGTTCCTATTCTCATAGAGACGACAGTTCCTTTCCACCCATGGTGTTTTAGGAACAGTCTCGACAACGACCTGTTTCACTATGGAGCTCATGAGACTTCGTTCTTATCTTGGCTATATTAGTTTTTTCTTTGAACTGGTTAAAACAGAGAAATAGTTTTGATCTTCTATAGTAGGGTTGATGACCTCCTTATAATATCTTAATTTTCTTTTAGCCCCTGAATCTTTCTCACCCCACAATTTCTCTTTAAACTTAGAAGTAGCAATACTTTTTATGTTATTAATATTTGCAATGCAATATTTTTGTCGATCTCCAAGTGGTTTAACTAGGCCCTCGTATATTTATACCAACCTCGCTTCAGCCTTAGGTGGTTTTAGTTGGAATTAAAAGCTAGCTTAGGAAGTCTATGGTCTCCCATGTTATTGATTTTTTGCTTGTACAATAGGAGCCTAGTCATAGCTAGGCTTTCAATAGGGGAAAGATCCACTTCTATAAGGAGAATAGGATATGGTGTATTGCTTTTAATTTTGAGGTTATACGTTATAAAACACTTATGGGTTTGCTCAATTTTGCTCCAAGATTCTCTAGAGATGCTGCAACCTCAAACCTCACATCCATACAAGATAATAGGAGAGACTAAAGTTTCAAAGAGGAGCTTCTTTTTATCCCACATCACAAGGTTTGATGCTTTAAAATTATTTTCAAGACTAAAGTAGGATTTCCACCCTCCATTAATCATTTTCTCAATGCTATAGTTCCCGTTGAGCTTGTGATGAATATCAATTCCTAGGTATTTGTAAGAAGACACTTCCAAGTTGTTATTGTCATACAAAAAAATAGCATAAGTGTCCTTCTTGGATTTGATAATCATAACTTTTGTTTTGTCAGTGTCGACAGTCATACCCATGGTAGAGTAGAAGTCCTTAAGAAGTCGTAGCTTCTTATCTAGATCAGATGGACACCTTTCCAGAAGAACAATATCGTTAGCATAGAGAAGAAGGATGATGACTATTCTAGCTAAGAATGTGCCAACACAACTTGCTTATTCTAAAAAACCTTCTAGTTTATCGATGTAAATGCCAAATAGGGTAGGGGAGATGGAGAAACCTTGTTTAACTCTGATATTACACTTAATATCTCTCAACTATCCCTCATTTCTCTTAAACTTGGCGATTACATTCTCGTATAACCTTATTGCAGAAGCTCTCAACTCAAAAGCAACCTTTATCTCTTCTAATATATTCCATAGGTTATTTCTATGTACCGTATCGAAAGCCTTTCTAAAGTCCACAAAGCATCAAAAGAGATTGGATTTATCATTACGACACTCCACAATGATCCTAAGCGTAACAAGGTGGTCAGTTGTTGAGTGTTGCCTTCTAAAACCCACTTGGCCTTTATCCCACTTACCTTCACTTTCAATCCATCTATTGATCTTCTTTTCCAAAATAAAACCATATAACTTGGCTAAGAGGGGGCTAATCATAATTTTCCGATAATTAGAGGGGTTGTTTGTATCCCCACTTTAAAAAATAGGGATAATGAGGCTCTGAATCCAAGGTTTAGGGAACCCTTTCTTGAATTCTTGATTGAATAGCTTGTGGATGTGAGGGATAAGGACAGGACCTCCAATTTTTAAGATTTATGCCTCGTAACCTTCAATGTCCTTAGCTTTTCCATTTGTCACACGCTTAACCCCAAAATCTGTGTCTTCTAATGAGAAAAATTCTACCGTTTTGAGCAGGGTTTCAAAGTTGTCTATGACATTCGAGGATTCATAAAGCTTTTTAAGATAGGAATTTCAGTCGTGTAAAGAAATTATATTATTAGCTTTAGTTTTTCTAGTTAGAATCTGCCTCTAGAATTTCTTAGGAGCCACCTTAGATAGGTGTAAGAGATTTTCTTATCTTTTATAAATATATTTTATTTTTTTCTTTTTAGTTAGGGATTTGCATATTTTTATCTTATTAATTTTAAGAGACTCATTAAGAGCTTTCTTAATTTCTGTCCTCATATTTTTACAATCTTTATCATAACAAGGGCTGGTTTTTCTATTTCTTTTATTACTTGAGGCTTCAATTGAGAACTTGTTAATAGAATGTGAGAGGTTTGTCTTAAAATTATGATAGAGGTGTTCTATGTTGTCTATACTTGATAAAGGAAGCAAATTAATTTTTAAATTGTTTAGAAAAAGATCATTTTTATTTCTATCAAAGATCAAGTTCTTTTGGATATAAGGATTATCTTCTATGGGATCTCCATGCATGAAAAAATTGAGAGTTCCAATTAAGGGTCTATGATCTGATTCAAGCTCTTGGTCCACGATGTCAAAATTTATTATTTCATTGTATAAAGGGATATCAGAAATAACATAGTCTACCACGCTGCTACCAAGCCCATGAATACAGGTCATCTGACTAGAATCGGACCGCTTCTTTAGACCGTTGCAAATTATGATATCTTGAGCACTACAAATCTTGACTCGCTCATATCCAATCAAATTTCCCCCTAGATCTTTAGAACTTCTGTTGTACCTGCTAGCTAGAGTAAGGTCTTCATCTAACCAAAGAGGATTAGGGTTGGGATAATTGCTTAGAAGAATAGCTTGTTTTCTTGAAGTACGAGCATTTAAGTCACCCATTAAGAGGATACTACCTTCATTCCTTAGGTTATAAATATCATTTTCTAAACCATGGTAAGGACAATTTTTATCTAAATTGTTTTTCTTATAAAAGTTAGAAATAATAGGGGCAAAATAACAGATTACTATGTAGGTTTTATTATTATTAATGTCAGTAATATCTATCCAAATATATTGGTTGTAAGGGTATTTTTTATAAATCCTAGCATGGGGGGGAGACATTCTTCCTAATGTAACAAGTTATAACCCTAATGCCTCTATGATAAGATCATCAGATTGGCCAAAGTACAAAGCCATCTATGTGAGGGACCTTAAATTCTTGGCTCTCCCAAGTTTCAACCAACAATATAATATCAACTTCATTAGAGATCCAACTTAGCTTGGGGCCTCTGTTCCATGGGAAGCCCTGACAATTCCAAGAAAGTATCCAGAGCATGTTGAATTGCTATTTATTTCTTTCTTTTTTGTTTCTATCTCGAATAATGACTTTTTTATTTTTGATTATTGCCCATTCGTTCCTTCCTAGTTTCTTTTACCTTTTGAACCTCCTTTCTTAATTCTACTTGATCTTCTAGAATGCGATCTTCATTTATTAATATTATTGTTCCTTTTAGACTTGAGGTTTTACTAAGTATGTCATACTTATGGTCAGTAGAGCTCACCTTTATCCAGATCAACCTTCCTTTGTTCTCAGTTAATTTCCCCAACCTTGTTGCTTCTGTGAGACATGTTCTTTCAATTTGTAATCTATTATGTAATTATATTTGGGCTATGGCTAATGTATCTTTGTCTACCTCCTCTTTCAAACCGAATATTATAAGTTTTAAGGCCCTTTTGTTACACTCATGGTCTAATTCTATCAATTTTTTCATTTCCTCTTTAATGGGTTTGATGTCTAAGGGTGAGGTTGTTATCAAATTTTGCTTCTAATTCTAATTATATATATTATTAATATATATAATTTAATAACAAAATAACAAGGATGGCGGTGATTAATGTTTATAAGATTAACTTGACTTATCACACGTTAAGAAATGATAATGAAATTATTAGATTCATGTAAATGATTAAAAAACTTTTTAGGTTGCCATAAATTATTTGATTATATTGTTTTTAATTATAGTTTAATTTATTTAACAATTCTATAAGTCAAAATTAATTTTAATGGTTGAAAATGATCCTATAATAAATTTAAATTATTAGTTATTATTTAAAGAAAATAAGTGTTTTTAAATACAAATTTACATACTTATTTAAAAAAAAATTAATTTTCATTTTAAATGCATTGTATTTAATATATTAATTCCATGGATAAATTCAAATGTAATGGGTGAGGCATAGCTTGGCAATTGAGATAAAGAATTATTATCCTCCCTAGATGGATTCAAAGCCTTGTGACACTTTTTCGAGCTAATTGTTGATTGAGATTCTTTGTGAGCAATGAGGAATATCTAACTTTTATAGGTTGGAGGGAGGGTGGGCCTTTTTTGTTATATATAAAAATAATTGTAAAATATCTATATGTAAAAATAAAATAAAGTTAATGGGTAAATTAAATTTATAGGGATGATGCATAATCATGAGTTCCTTTAAAGACACTTTACTTGCCACATAAATCCAAAAAAATAGGGAACCTCCTACTTCAAGAGACAATTAGAGGTACTTGCATAAAGAATTTTAAGACTATGTAAAAAATAAATATACAAGAAATCAAATAAGGGGCAACACTCCATCGTCCTAGGAGAAAGGTATAAAGGTAAGTCTACGGTGATCCAGTCCTTTGAAGGGAAGGGGTTTTTTCATAGTTGTTCCGATGAAGCGATTCCATCAAGTTGATAGCTGCTAATAGTTCTAGCAGGTGGGTATAACCAATACTAGGAGGTAGTTATTCTAGCTGGGACTAGGGTGAAGGGTAAAGGGGAAAGAGTATTACCCATCTTCCCAACAGATGAATGAGAAAGAAATGTTCAATCCATACCCATATTTGAAAGAGCTGCTGGTTTCACCTAGTTACATAGATCCTTCCCGATCCTAAAATAGAAAAATGTATGGGTTCAGGTCATTGGTAGGGTTGTAAAGAGTTCAAGAGCCTGTTGTTTTCCTGCATAATGAATAGATGAAAGGATCCATTGTGCTATGATGGGTGTTTTCGCAGGTAATAGTGAAGTCCATGGGTGTTTTATTGTTAGTGTAGGTTTTCGTAGATTATTGTAAGTGTGGAAGTGTACAAGTTTATAAATATAGTTCCTAGGCTTTCATAATATTAAAATGTTAATTTTATAAAATTTGTGGTAGTTTTTTCTAAAATTTGTTATTTTTAAAAAAATTGAGTTTTTAAATTTTTGCCACAATATAACATATATGTCTATGCATGTGTGTTGCAATATATGAACTAAAAGAACATATTTTTTGAAATTGTGTACATATGTATAGGCCATCTTGTACTAGTGCAACACTATTTTTCGGAAATTATTCACAATGTTTTATTTTTTATGATTTTTTGAAGTCAACGAACCCTAAACATGATGTTATATGCAGGTGCATCACTTAAAGAACATAACATAATGAAATTTCATTTTTTTATGAGTGTATAAACCTCTCTTTATTCTAGTGCACCATATAATTTGTTCCAGAAATAGTGAAGGAAGTCAAAATTTATAGCAGAAACAACATAGCATTGTGTTTTGGAATCATGACATCTGTCACTTCAAAATTTAATAACAATTTGAAAAAATATACATCTATATAAAAAATTTAGATATTAAGAATCTATAGAATATATTCTACAAATATGTATAACTAAAACAAAAATATTGTGTTTTGCATAACCAAAAGCGTGATTAAAATCAAGAACATGCAGAGAGTTTTGGAGAAAAGTTAATAGATCTCCTTTTTTTTGGTCCTAGCCAATAGGTTGATTAGTTGGAACCTAATTCCAAACAAGCCAATAAATCACTCTCACCTAAATTTGAAATTTAAATAAAACCATATGCGTTATAAAATTCTTGTGCTCTATAATACATATACATTATATAACACATGAGTACTATAACACATATGTGTTTATAATGTATACAAACATGTATATGTGTTTTATTGCATATGCATTTTATAATTTTGTATTTGCATTATAGCACATTAATTATTTGAACCTTAGAATCATGCATATTTTCGATAGGATGAGGGTAATAGTATGAAACATAATTTTATAAAATGATTATATATAATATAATTCATTTATCTAGGGTCAAGTGTGGTGGATTGATGGATTTTCCATGGCCCTCTTCCATAGCAAGTATTATTCTATGCCTTGGGCCATTTAGTCATCCTTAGACTAATGTGTCAAGGGTTGAATATCAATACATTGTAAGAAACTAATCATAGTTCCACACCCTATGTTCCTCTATTGTTATCCCTCTCATCCACCCTAATCTCTAACTCTATACAGTCTCCTCCCACTCCATCCCTCTCTCTCTCTCTCTCCTCCCTTAATCTCTCTCTCTCTCATATATTTCTTTCATCTCTCCTTCCCACCCACACTCCCTATCTCCTTAGTAACTATCTCTACCTCATGATCCCTCCCTCTATCCCTCCCTCTCCCTCATTATCTCTTTCTTTGTTTCTCCCTCTATGTCCTTTCCTCTCTCAATCTATCTATCCATCACTCTTTTCCCTCCCTTCCACACTCTCTCTCTCCCCCTCTTTCAGTCACTCACTCTCTCACTCTCTCACAATTTCTCCCTTTCCTCCCTCTCCCATCATCCCTAATCTTCTCTCTCTCACCTTCTCCTTTTCCATCCCACACTTAGAATCTCTCTATATTCCTCTCTCACACGAGGCTATGTATGGTTATTCAAGGAAACCTTCTTGGCTCTAGATGGCTTGAACATTGATTTAGGGATTATGGTTTAGTTCTTCTCTTTTGACCACCTCCAAGTCCCAAATCTCCAAGTCTATTGCAAAATTCAATGGATACCCTTAAGAAGTGATATGAGGTGATTCAAGAAATTATCCAAGGATATAGATAGTTCAATGGCTCTATATCCTTCACTCCATATATCTATGTGTTTTTGTCTCTTGCCTCTTCTCCCACCAAATATTTCTCTCTCTCACATATCTCTCTCTCATTCACCCCCTCTCTCTACCCATCCATTCAACACTCCCTATATCTCCCTCCTTCACTCAGTCACTCTCTTCCTTAACCACTCCATTTTCTCTCTCTCTCTCTCTCTCTTATACCATCCCTTCTACACCTCATCTATCTACATCCTTCACTTAGTCACTCTCTCCAACAACCTATCCATTTCTCCCCACTCCGCTTCATTCATTCCCCCCCTCCCACTCTCTCTCCTCCCTCCCCCCCTCTCTTACTCTTTTCCCATCCCTCGGAAACTCCCTTTGTCTCCCTCCTTTACTCATTCACTATCTTCCACAACCCCTCCCTAGCTCTTCCCTCCAATTTGTTTGCTCCCCCTATCTCTCACTGTCTTTCTCTCCCCCC
>LPNX011102881.1:273194-311035 GCA_001517045.1 Pseudotsuga menziesii
TTTTAAAAGTTAAGAATATATATGTATATATAAAAAAAAAGTAATACAAAAAGTATAAGCTAAGTTTTTTTTTAATTAAAAAAAATGTTGTTAGGGAAGGTGTTAATATACATCAAGATCTTAAGATATAAATATTAGTATCAAAAGAATATTTATTGACAAAATAAATGGAGTCTCAGGGAGAAAAACAAGGAAGATTTCCAAGCACTTCAAAAACTTATGTTTTCGTGTTATTTCCAATAAAAGAAATAATTAGAGAGAAATACATTACTATTTTTATTGCTCTCGTTGAATGTAATAATTATATTAATGATGAATTTGACAATGAGTTACCAATTTTGGAGTCAAATATAGGTGAAAGGTTGGACTTTTGGAATAACAAAGAATATGAAATAAGCAATTTACAACTAAACATTACAGATTATACCGACATATATAAATTTATAGTTATATCCACGTGGATTAGTGACAGTGACTTAATTTTAGGATTGCCGTTGATAGAAACATTGAGGACTTTTATCTTAAATGATGAAAACAAGTTTATGATATTTCCCTACAAATAGAAGAAGAGTCACATTACATGAAATTAACATGAAGTCAAAATCAAAAGTCACTTCATCTAAAGACTTCAGAGAAATATTAAATGTGATGTCGCAGGGGAATGAGAAATCAATAGAGATGATACATATGTATTTAGACAAGGTTATTATAGGTAAAGAAAAATAGATCTCTCATTTAAGGATCATAACAAGAAATTACTTCTGCAAATCAAGAAGGAAAAGGATAAATTTAAATGCAACTAAAAGTTAGAAGAGGAGAATCGAGATCTTCGAAAACAATTATCAGGAAAAAACAAAGAAATATATTCCTTAAAAAAGGTTAATCAAGAACTGCTAGAGCAATTAAGAAGCTTAAACGAAAGAAAGCACAAAAATCAATACAATGAATATGGCATTTTCAAGTCAAACTATAAGGAAGAACTCTTACACTCAAAGAAAATTAATCAGGACATGCTTATACAAGTTAAGAAGCTAAAGAGGGAGAATAAATATTTACAAGAAAATATATGTTGCAAGGGATCAATTATTGAAAAGGAAAGGATGACCGATGCAATAGAGAAGTCATCAAAGGCTCAAATTCAAACATTAGAAAAGGGAAGCAATACAAAGCTTGTCAATGCTCAAATTCATAATAACAATCATACTGTCACATCGCTACAAGCATCAACAGAAGTCATTAAAGGGACCAAAAGTTGAAGTTCCTAAAAACATAAGTCACAAGCAAATCAACTACTGTATTTCCATCTAAATCACAAGATTTGTTATGATCGACAACAAGGATTCGAGGAAAATTACCAGTATTATCCCTACAAAGATCAAAGACCAAATTGAAAACTCCATATAATCAATGAACAAACAATTCCATTAAAGGTAAATCTTGGATGAATGACTTCACAAATGACGCAACATTTCCACACAATGTTTAAAATAACGCATCATCTCGTTTCGTCAAGTGTCGTGTAACTACCAACATACAATATCACAACAAAGCGTTACGAACAAGAACAACGAATAAAGTATTATGTAATTGTGCTTTGAGGAAAAATCAATTTTAAGGGAGAGGCAATGCAATGAAAAAAAATATAATAAATAAACATTAATAAACCTTAATAATTAAATAAACTAATACTTAATGAATAGACACCTTGATGAAAGGTTATGTCTATTTACAAAAGGGAACCTGACATGGGAATTTATATAGTTCTCATTGTAATATCACCATTATCTTATCCATCATATATTTTATTATTCATGGATTATCATAATCTAGCTTATTTGTGCTGGTTATTTCCATAAGAAACGATTTTATTGTTTCAAAGTAAAAAATATTCAAGGAAAGTGGTTACACTATAATAAATGGAAGAACAAAGGAGAAACCCATAGGAACAAACATGGAATTGTTGATATTCAATGGGTGAGAGAGAAATTTATCCCATCCTCCACAACTGAAGTAGAGGAATTCAACAGGTGAGACAATGTATGATATCTCATTGTAGATCAATTGAAGCAGCTCAATTTCAGAGTGGAATATATGAGTCCACCATCAATTCCCATTGGTTCAACAATTCTGAAATCTAGCAATGATCCATCGATCAACAATTCATTCATGACTTCATAACATGTTGATGATATAGTTGTTAAAGAAGAAAATAGTTTGGTTTTGGAAGTCGGTTATGAGGAGGAAACCAATACTAATACATAACCAAGGCCCATGAATTATGAAACAAAGGTTATTATGGTCACCTATATAATATAATCCACTTCTGATCCAAACCAACCAGAAATTTAATAGGGTTTAATCATGGTCTTGTGTCGATAGTTTGCACTTTTCAGGATGCACCACACTTGGGAAGACTATTTTGGAAATCCAAATGACTAGAGACAATTTCCCTAGGAATTATATGGAAATAATTCTTCTTGTGGTGCATTAATGGAAATTTTTTACCTTAACACATGTATATATTACCCTATAAGACATCCTACAAACTTTAGATACCCTTTGGATATAGTTTGACATTCATAGTTTCAAGACTAGGTTCTCGTAAAAACATAGGAATATTTCCAATTTCCAAGTCTTTCCAAACCATACCCAAGAAATACAATTTTGTACATAAAAACAATATATGGATCCTATTACATCCTAATTGATATCAGGGACCCTTAGACATAGATTTGTAACATCATTTGTTAGTTATATAAATCAACACTTAAATAATGTTTTCCAACTTCGACAATTTCGCAAGATGGGTTAAATCTCATTGAGAATTAAGCAACTAGAAAGGAAGAGGAACAATTCTATGATCATTATGAAGAGAATACATCAGGAACATCAATATGTGTTTTTTTCACAGACATTAGACATATTATAAATAGAATGATATGCTCAAGAAATATGAAAAGAGGAGAGGAAAATTATGCTCCAATACAAGGAATATTCTATTCAACAATTCGACTCCCTTCGGGGGAATGGGTGAAAAAATGAAGTTGGTATACACTTTTTCCTGTTTTTTTTTACAAAAAACTACAAAATTTTATTTTTTCCAACTTAAACCTTTTCAAACCCATACCTCCCTTAGGAACTTCACCTTGACATAAACTCAAAAGGTTTATATAATTCTATTAGCTTCATATCCATATTTTTTTGAATTTTTTTTATGAACATATAGTAGGACAAATTTGATGGGCACCAACGACATATACTTTAAATTTATAGGTTTAGATAATGAGTGACATGTGTGCCCTTAATTTTTTTAGAGATGGTTATTCATTTTACAGAAACAAAATGTACACTCATAATCTACACATATTGTACTTTTAAATGGACTATATGTTGAGTATTTTTAGACCTAAACACTATTTTTTATTATTTTTCGAAATAACATATGTTTAAAAAATGGTGCCTTATTGACACATGTTTGTGTCCTCCCATTTTATTTCAAATGTGACTCTTATCATACAAAATAAAACTACCTATTTGAAGAGGACAATGCAAGGAACATCCTTGTGAGTTTTTACTCTTTTTTTTGTTGTCATTGTGATGATCTTGAATTTTCAGTGTGACTGATTCTCAAAAAATTGTATAGAAATTTCGCTTTTTCACTTGAATATCATCTCCTAACCTAAATTTAAAATTCATAGGGTTGTACACAAAATTTTTTAGGACCTCAGTAACCAAATGGATTCACAGTTACAACCAAAACCTCATCCAAGCTCGCCACACTTCACCACACCTCACACAATGGAAAACTAGCACTAGGAAAACCCTCACCAATTGACTACTACGAACTCCAACTCCAAAATCCAAAATACAAACCAAATATTCTGAAATGATGTATGAAATAATGTAACACTAATATATTAATGGATTCATTAATCTCAATGAGATGGACAAGGTGTCCAACTCCTCAATCACTAGCTGAATTGCTTCAAATAGCTACACTGGACAGAAGCGGAACATCTACCAATTGGTTGCAAGGGGCACATAATCCAAGAATATAAAATCCAATATATATTACAATGAAAAAAAATATATTGCATCATAAAAACCCAATAGGTGTTCCCTTCCCTCTTTTGTAAAACCCATAAAACGCTTCATCTTCTATTTGGAGATTGGAGCCATCATGTGGAGTAATTGTTCAACTTCCTTCATGCATCATCTTCTTGAAGTTTGTTTCCTTCATTGGAATAAATTTCAATAATGTTGAATTATTATTTTTTGGTTATATCATATTTCCAAGTTGCCCCCCCTCTTCTTCAAGTGCACCCTCTCTATCTTTCTTTGACAATTACCTTTTCCTCCATTAGCTCTTATTTGTTAAAAATCTAGAATCTTCCTTTTATTTGCTTTTCTAGATTTTTCCCTACTTTTACCTATTTTTTTCCCATTTTAATGAGAGAAACATCTCATATGGTCCCCATTAGCCTCCTAGGAACCCACTTGCACCAATTAAACTGATTTTTGCATTAAGTAATAAATATTTGGCCTCATTCACAACTTATTATTAATCAACATGAATTATTCAAACACCTTGTGGCCAATTTTAATTATATTAATCAAAGGATTGAAAATTGAAAATTTGGGGACATGATAGTCCTCCCTTCCCAAATTTTCTTGTCCTCAAGCATTTTAAACCTAGGAGTGGTAATTCTTCTCCTTCTTCCCAAATTTATTCTCATTGATTTTTCTGCTTCCTACCTTAGTGATGACTATTCACAACGTTGCAATTTGAAATGAACCAAGTCACCAACTCTATATCCCACAATTTGAACCACATTAAGGCTGAAAAAGTTGTCATGGTTCCAAATCAATTGAAAGGAGGTGTACTATACTCTGCTCAATGCATTGTCCTGTAAATTACTGTCATAGGAATCCTCCTAACCACTTATGTCAAGAAGAATAATTGTTAGAAAAAAAGATTGCAGATCAATAACAATAAACATGATGCAAATATAAAACACATTAACACATTGCAAGAGAGACACAAATATAACGTGGTTCACCCAATATGGTATATGTCCACATTGAAATTGCAAGTCCTTTTATTGTTATACCATGCAACAAAATGAAGGGATACAACCCACATCGTACCCATTGCACTTCCTCTTCACTCTCTAATAGTTTCTCTCATACAATCACAGATATCACTTTTCATAATGCTAAAATATAATGCACAACCGTATTATAATGGATTCCTTTTATAAGTGGAATACCATGGGATTCCCAAAACCATGGGCTCATGAATCACCCATTATTGACCAAGTCATGACTCTAAAATTACAACATTTTACAAGGAATTGTTTCCTAAATTTTCTCTATAGGGGTGGCCCCATAGACCCACCATGGCAAATTTAGTGGGAAGGAATCCCTCCACACCCCCCATCGTGGTAGTGGTATCCAAAATTGGCTGAAAAATGAACTCTATAATCATGGAGATCAAGATCCAAAGCCAACAAGAACTCTACTATGTAACCATTCAAACAACTCCCCAACAAAATAGAATACTAAAAATATCACCACATGAAAGCCAAATTGACTCTCACCTACGGGTCTACTGCTGAAAAAATTTCTTTACAATTGTATTTGTAATATATTCAACTAACCTCAGAAAGGGACCACCATTCTCTTACTGCACCACTCTAATCATAATCATCCCCTCGATATATAGATTCATCCCCCAAACTATCTTTCCAACAACACAACTGAAACAACTGAGTCCCAAAATTATCCCAATGTCCCAAATGAACCGAAGAAATGTAGAGTCTCTAAGACACCTTGACCAAGTAATACCAGGATCCTATGGTCTATGATGAACTTTTCCAAATAGCATTGTCATTGGTGGGAATATATTACTCAAAATTATTCCAGGATCCCACCACCATATTGGAAGTTTATCACTCTCAGTGTTGAACCGAGTATCAATGCTCCCCCCCAGAAGACATGAATCTCCTCTCATTCCAACTACATTATGGTCCAATATCTCACATCACCATCACTTGTTCCACCCAAATGACTCAAGTGGAAATCCCATGCTTTAATATGCATTGGGAAGGTTTTGGATAGAATCCATAGATGCTTCAGGTTCTCACAAGTTTGTCAAAGAACTAATGTATCTGTCAAAATTAATGGTATTACCAAACAATAAGGATAAAATGACAAATATTACATGTTTGTCTCTATATATTCCATCAAACACCTTCCTTGTGCTACTGCTTCTCACATACTATGAGAATAAGCAGAACAAGGTGACTGCATATTTCACATGTACCTTTCCACCCAATCCATGGATGGATGTGAACTTGAGGTATCATAATGCATCCATATGTGCCTTTGTTTCTTCTCATGAAATAGGACAATGTGAGATGCATTAATTAATCTACAAATAACATAAAAAAAACTTCTACCTCCTGGATTCTTCATCTCTACTATGTATCTATTCAGCCAATCTATATATTCATAGATTTCTTGGTTTTTTGGTCCCAATGAAATCAAATCGGGAATATTATACATGGATAATTCTTTCTCACATATAGAAAGCTCATGTTCTCCTTGGAGAGAAACAAATGCCTGGAAAGCATCCTTCATGTCAATTTTCCCTTCAAGTGTTTTGAAATATAAAAACTCCTAATGGTCACCTCTCTCATGAGACTCCTCCAAAACATCATGTGTGCAATAAAACACACATATATGATCACTGGTAGTCCCAGGGAAGGAATGTGATCCTACCAATGTCATATAGAGTTTCTCTACTTTTTTTTACCTTGTCATTTGCAAATTTGAGAGTAATATCTCTATCCATGAAAAAATACAAGTAATCTTATTTCATATTTTCCAACTATATTTTGATGATACATATTTAGAAAGTAGAGATTATTCCTTGAAATCATTCTTGTATATTCTCCCACTAAATCCTTCCAATAAGATTTCAAGAAATTATGTGCATCATCAGTTCTGGTTAGGAATTGTAGTATCCTTAATTTTGTGAGTAATAATGGGATTTCTAAGACATTGAATGGATCCTTAACATCACTGTGTATCTTTTCACATGTGTGCTCATGCAACTCTTATGATTCATGTAGAATCCCATTTATCAATTCGTCCTTTGCAATGTAATCTTATTTGGTACCAAAATTTTTGGTCTCAAAAGTGGAAGACTTTACCATTCTAACCTTCCCACTGGAAGTGCATTTCATCTGAAAATGATACAAAGGAATGAAAAAATAATAAATATGGCCATAACTATGTGTCACCTCTATCTTCTCATGTGGTGGAGTTATGAGGGAATGCACTTCCACCAAACTTTCAGGTTCTCTCTCAACTGGTGTGTGGTTTCCTTCACTATGAAGTTCCAATGATGTTTGAAGGGATGACTTGCTATTCCTTCAAATTTTCTCCATAAGATATATGTCCACCACTAATCCCATATTCAACCTCCCTAACAATGATTTTGAAATCACCAATAAAGAAGCTTGGATTCCTAGAAGTGGATTCACCTTTCAGATTATCAATAGCCTCACGCATTATTGCTTTATCTTTTTACTATATCTCCTTGGTAGTCGACTGTAATGTCCCTAAAAATTGAAAAAAAAATTAGGCTAGTAAAAACCACCTATATGGAACATTATTAACTTGCGGAATGTAACATACACTAAATGTACCACTGTTTGCTCATAAGTTGTCCCTATGTTCTATCATATTACTTTCAGTTAGGCTTGTTACTGTATTTTACTTTAATTGTCATATTGTTAATTACTACATTATTCTTATGGTTATACATTGTTGTGTATGTGTCGTTACTTGATTATATGTTTCATGAATTTCTGCATAGTCTTACTTGTTATTTATATGGTTCTAACTTAACTTTGTTTCTGGAACTAAAGTGGGTGGAGTGGTGGGACTAGTTCTCCCATGTGACTGATTGAGAGGTAAAGTTTCTACTTGTCTAGCGAGCTTACTTAGTTCAATTTGAACTAAGGAACTCTTAACTTGTTTATATGCAGGTGTATTTACACTAGCAGCTAGTCACACCTACTCATCGTTATTATTGTTTCGTACATACCTGGTTTGGTGACAATGTAATTACCCTGCGTATTCTCTCCCAAACCTAGACTGCTTATCTAAGTCACGTTTATTATTCATTATGAGTTACTGATCAATTGTTCATATGTTAACCAAGATGTATTTCATATTTATAGGGTATTGAAAGTATTAATGCATATTTTATTTATTCTTGGCAGGTTATAAACTTTGGTTAAAATACCAAATCTTGATTTTATGAAAACAATACCTACCATGGCATAATTCATATGCCATGGTTCTAAGCTTGTTTCCTAAGGAGGAAGATAATCCAAGGTTTAAAGGCCTAGCGCCTAGTGTACACAATGCATACAATGCCTTATTCCCTGCATTAAACTTTGGGGTAGTGAAATATATGACATGGTTCAAACATTATACGTTGGGGTTTTAACACTGTTCAATGGGAAAGATGGCAACGATATTGTGTCATTTGAAAACTATGGAGATGTGGGTTTTGGCATTGATAGTGGACACCAGCTGGTACCATTAATGCGTATTGGAATTTGTGGCAGCCCCAACATAGGGTTTGGCTCCACGATGGCTTGTCATTTTGCTTTGGTTGTGGGTTGTTTTGGTCTTGGCTCTACACAATGGTGTGAAGGAGACCTCCAGGGCCTCGAAGGTATGGTAGCTTACGGTTTCACTGCATTTGATGTTTTCTTCGTGGCTCACTTAGCTTTCATACTTCTCATGCTTCGTAGTGTTTCATGGTTGTAGGTGACAAGGCTGGCTTGAAGATGTGGGATTCGTGGCATGACGGCGAGCCATGGTTTGGCATTACCATTATGGTAAGTTTGCTAACAAAATAGTGCTTGCTAGCTCTTGGCTTTAGAACAGAGTTGTAGCTTGTTGTAGTTGGATTTTAAGATATGGGGTTTTGATTTCCCTTTGACCTGGGTTTACAGAGATTGGGTTTGTAATTATTAGTGCTTCTAACAGCAATGGGGCCTTAGGAATTTTAACAGATTCCGTTTTTATTTACTTCATGTAAATTGTATTTGATTTAAGGCTTAAGCCTCAGAAGCACCATTTCTAGCGATGGGGCCTTGGGAATTTCAACAGATTCCATTTGTATTTACTTTGTGTAAATTGTATTTGATTTAAGGCTTAAGCCTCGGAAGCACCATTTCTTGCAATGGTGCTATGGCCCATGGAACGACTGTGAAAATTGTTTTTAATGTAATAAAATGTGGGTATTTCAAAATACATGCTGCGTTTATGTTTTGGAATGGTATTTAACTGGATTGTGTATAAATATTTATGTTTCATTATTGCTTTTTGAACTTAGGTTCCATGTGGGATCTACCTTCGTGGACGTCAATGTATATTTACTTCCATTACTTGTATTAGTGGTGAGAATGTAAATGTTTCCAGCTTGTGGTTGAATCCTTGCCGTGAATGGCATGAGATTTATTCCATGGTTGTTGCGATAGCTTAGAGGCTTTAGACCTATGGTTCGTGTTTATGATGTGTGAAGGAAACATATGGCAAACTGTTTGTTCATTATATAAGTGTAATTTAGAATGTTAATATGGTCATGGATGTAAACCTTGAGTGGCAATCAATTCTAAAGGTGGATTCATTGACAGGCATTGAATCGTTATTTAGATGTACTATGTATTTTAATTCTATGTCGCAGCTATGTAAATGTTGTGCATGACTTAGTAAAGGTATTACGACTTCTGTGTAATGATTTTTGTTTTTATTTATATCCTGTGTGTAGAAGGCTAAGGTTATCATGACCTCGCTGTAGCAATTTTATTTAAATGTTACAGCCCGCATACACTCTGTGTACGTGGTTTTGATGAAAGTAGAATGAATCTACAGGATTCGAATCCTAGCCGTTGTTTGATACATTGAGTTGTAATAAGTGGGTGGTTGCGATTTGGGGCTTAGGTTCCCATGGGATTCAATTCCTTCCCTCTCTTGTATATTTACTTGGACTATGTGTAATATTATGATGGGGCTTCTGATTTAGTTCCTGTGTATTAATGTTGTTGTATATTTTAATACTAGGGCATCATAGTTATGTAAGTGAAATAACAATGGTTGTCTACAAGATTCGTTCATGCGACCTTAATGTGACTACATGGTGTTAATTGTTTATATTGTAATGTTCTTTGTTTAATTATTAAACGATGGCCGCGAGTTGATATTAGATGTGACTGTTTGATTTATGGCATATGATTTGATTATGTAGATTTATAATATTAGGGCCATGGATTTTAATTAGGAAAAGGAACTTGATTTTAGACCAATGAATGGTCACGATACTTACTCTTTTTATTTGCTTATGATGATGTTATTTTTAATGGAAATGATTTAGTAGTTAGCATGTATTTAAATATGTAGACCTTGAAAGGCCTTTGCTAGTTTTTATCTTAGATTTAAAATGGAATGTTTATAAATTGTGCTGTAGATATAATTATTGTATTAGTAGATTAGATGTGTATTTGTATTTTATATCTGTTTATATATATACATCTCACTTCTGAACTAGTCTATTTCAATTTACAATATGCCTCTATTGAAAAATGGAATATGTCAGTAGAGTATAAAGGCCAAAAGAACAGATAGGTAATATACCTGAAATAAAAACCTGGTTTGTAATTAACACAATTTTAACAGTAAAAATAATACAAGAAATTAAAACTAGGGTGCAAAACCCTTGATAAACATTTATAAATGAATTAAAATTGCAGAAGTAAATTGATGAATAAACCCTGGATAAATCTGATATAGAAAATAACTTACAGCCTAGGTTTATAATTTAAAATGTAAACCTTAGAATATTTTAAAGAGAGAACCAACACATAGGGTTAGGAAATGCAATGTAATCATTTGCCTAACATAGCCATCATTTATTCTAGAGAAATGGAATAGGCAGTCTAGGGATTCATATCTGTAACTTGAAGCTCTTTTAATGGCTAAACTTGCACACTCAAATAACCAGCATTAACAACTCATAGGAAGATCTGAACTCTATATTAGATGACCGAGTCACTTGGAAACTACCACGTTCCACCCAGCCATGACCTAGAATCGTTCCTGGTTTAATTCGGATCCCCCCGAGATGGAATCCAACATGCAAGTATCTTAAAGCTCCTAAGGTAGGGTTTCCTATTTGGTATATCAGGTCTGGATCGGTTCTCATTTTTCCCTTCTAGAAAAATGTTCTCCAAAAATTCACTTGAGAGCAAAACAGATAGAATAATGAATCCCACAAGATAGATCAAAACCCCAAGCCTTTCCTTGGATTGAGACTTTATAGATAGACTTTTCAGTCAAAGGGGCAGTTAAATCAAGAAACCTTGATTTCTTGATTTAACCCTTTTTAATTAATTCGGGTAATTTTTAATACTTTAACTTAGGAACTTTCAACTAGTTCCTAATTAGACTTTTTGTAGGTATTGTACTATTTATTATCTTTTAATAATAAATAATAATGAATGGATATTTCCTTTCTTTCTTTCATCATTAATATTATTGCTATATTTATTCTTTACACATACCATGTATAAAATACAAAATAATATAACATTTGTTAACATTTGTCTTTGGGCATCATATACCATGATCCCTAGACTTAATGACTATTCTTCATTAAGTTCAAATAGGTAAATGGTTAGGTCTACTAGGCCAGGAAACTCTAAACATCCTTGCATGTTGGATTCCCTCGTATAACATGGTAGTTCTTTAGTACTCGATGAGAATACAAAAATTCGAAATTTCATTTAATCACTTACAAATAAGTTTGATGAGATCAATATTTTTCTCGAGTCGTTTTCACTTAGAAGTTATTAAATTATTTTCAATAACCCCTAGCGCTTACCAAAGCCCATACTCAATACTTAACAGGGAGTTACAAACTTAGTGCAATTCCAGAGCTCTTCGCTCAACACTAATGCTAGGATGTACTTGTATGATACACCTAGGGATACAATGGCCAAGGATTCGATGCTCCCGATCTTATGCTCAACAAAAAACATTAATTACCCATGTCATCCAGAGCTCCTTTCTCAACACAAAACATTAATCATGTTCTTCAGGGTCCATGCCCAAAACAAACAAGCATATATATATATATATATATGTATGTATGTATGTATGTATGTATGTATGTATGTATGTATGTATGTATATTATCAATAATTGGCTTACGCCTAATATATAAAACAAATCATCATGTTCATATGTAGAGGGGTCCTTGACCCAATATATCAAAATAAACTATCAAGATAACATCATAATCAATAGGCTCATGCCTATAAGTGTTAGGTCCAAAATTCAGGATATTACATCCCTCCTTGCTTAGAAAAACACCGTCCCTGGTGTTCTAGGGATTCAGAATGACATCATGAAACAAGGTTGGGTAAGCCTTTCTCATGGTGGCTTAATTCTTCCAAGTAGCCTCATCGGCCTCAAAGTGCTTCCATTGCACTTTCAACTGGACTATGGTGCACTTCTTGAGCTATACCTCTTTCTTGTCTAATATATGAATAGGCTCAGGGGAAAAATCCCCTTCAGGTTCCACCTGTAATAAGGACCAATCAACTACATGTTTAGTATCATAAACATATTTCTTTAACAAGGATGCATGGAACACATTATTGAATGTTACATGCATGGGTAACGCTAGATCATATGCCACTAGCCCTTTCTTGTCCAGTATTTCAAAAGGTCCACAGAATCTAGGTGCTAACTTACCACACCTACCCAAGCTCAATGAGCTTCTTTTTTCTTTTAATTTCAAGTAGACATGATCACCTATTTGAAAGTCTTTATCTTTTCTTTTTTGATCCGCATAAATTTTCTGGTGGTCTTGTGCTTCTTTAAGGTTCACTTGGACCTTGGTAACCAGCTGTTCCAATTCCATTAATAAATCAATCCCTAACATGAGTCGATCCATCGGGATATCTCAAGTAATGAACAATCTATCCTTTGACCATAGCAGTCCAGATTCGTCTACCTTGTATTCTTTTTGTTGTTGAAACAACCTGTCCTCTTGGACTTTCTTGAGGATTTCTGCATAGAAAGGGTCAACTATGTTGGCCATTCTAATCCTCTCATGAAAATATACATCAGTTTGACTAAAAGTCACCTCATATATCATATGAGTTCGTCGGATCAAAGCATCAAAAACCTTGTTCTCTTTTCCCTTAATGTGCTTTAGCTCGAAATGGTACTGACTAAGGAAAGCCGACCACATGGCCTTCCTTGTATGCATATTCGGTTGATTGAATAAATACTTTAGACTCATATTGTTGGTATTCAGAAGGAACTTCCTTCCCATGAGGTAGTGTCTCCACATCTTCAAAGTGTGGATGATGGTCGCTAACTTAAGATCGTGCATATGGTAGTTCTGCTCATGTTATTTTAACTTCTGTGATTCATAACAGATCACGTGATCATTCTGCAAGAGGACTCCTCCAAGCCCTTCCTTGCTTGCATTCGTGCAAACAACAAAATCCCCATCGAGATCCGCATTTTGTAGTATCGGTGTGGTCATCAAAATCTACTTAAGCTTTTGAAAACTTTCTTCGCACTTAGCAGTCCATAAGAACTTATTTGCTTTCTTCTACAAATCCGTCACGGGGCAAGCGATTCTCGAGAAGTTCTAAATGAAATTTCGATAATATTCAGCTAATCCCAAAAATTACCTAATGTTAGTGACAGTATTAGGGGTAGGCCAATCCTTTATGGCTTTAATCTTTTTTGGGTCCACAACTATCCCTGTCTCATAGATATTGTGACCTAAGTACTGTATCTGTGGTTTGTAAAAATCACATTTACTAAACTTAGCGTAAATATGGTGTTCTCGTAACACTGGTAGTACTATGTGAAGGTGCTCTTCATGTTTATCTTTATTCTTGGAATAAACTAGGATGTCGTCTATAAAGACCAATACAAACTTATCCAGATACTTACTGAATATTTTTTTCATCATAGACATAAAGTTCGTGAGTGCATTGGTCAAGCCGAACGACATCACTACAAACTCGTAGTGCCCGTACCTCATACGGAAGGTGGTTTTGTGAATATCCTCATCATGAATCCATACCTGATGGTACCCGGATCGCAAATCAATCTTTGAAAATATTTTGGCTCCTCCCATCTAATCGAACAAGTAATCAATCCCGAGGAGTGGGTATCGGTTATTGATAGTCATTTTGTTCAACTGACGCTAATCGATGCACATCCGCATCATACCATCTTTCTTCTTTATGAACAATATCGATGCTCCCCAAGGGGACACACTGGGTCAGATGTACCCTTTCTCTTTCAACTACTGTAATTGCAGTTTGATTTCAACCAATTTTGGTGCACTCATATAGAAAGGGGCTTTGGAAGCTGAAACTGATCCTGGTGTCAGTTCGATGGAAAAGTATAGGTCTCGTTTTTGAGGTAATCTTGGGATTTCCTCAAGAAACACATCCTTGAATTCTTTAAGAACAAGAAAGTCTTCTATGTGTTGTTTCTCTTTCAGAATCTAAGTCTCGGATGTGCACTGCAAACAATTTACAGCCTTTTCTAACACATTTCTTCGCTTGTAAGGAAAATATTTTCCTTACGGAAACTTTCTTTGGAATTCCTTGAACCTTCACTTGGTTCCATTGGCTATCAATACACAAGATTGACTTTTGTAAGCAATCAAGTATGACATGGTGTTGTTCCAACCAGTCCATTCTGATGAGTATATCATATGATCCTAAGGGTAGGATGTTCAGGTTTACTTTCATAGGAAAACCATTCAGGTTTACCTCAAAATATTTAACTATTTCCAAAACTTTCCATTTTGTACTTGTGGCTAACTGTACCAGGTGAGTTTTATCATGCTTTACTTTTCCTAGTTTGTACACATAAACAATTTTAGGCGAAAAATATCTCCGACAAGCACCAGGATCAATAAGTATTGAAATAGAAGTGTTCAAGATCTTACCTTCTATCTCAACCATGTTAGCTTCATCGTATGTTGTCGTCCATCCAATGCTGCATAAATCTGTGGTGTTCCCACTATGTCCTCAATGGTTGGTTCCTATTGTAAGTTATGCAAGACCCCATTGGTATTTTTTTTACAATCTCGGGAATAATGAGGTCCGTTTCATTTCCAACACTTTATTTGTAGTGGAGTAGCATTGGCTCCATTTTCTACTGGCTTGTTAACATTAGGATCTGGTACATAAGGCTTCATACCAAATTTATTGAAGTTCTTGTTTACTAGAAAGCTGTTATTCTAATTTCTATATGGCTCTAGGTTAAACCCAGGTTTGTAGTTATCATAAAATTTCTTAGACTTGTCTCTGTTTCGGTTCATGTTCTCTTATTGTAGCTGCCCATGCTCATAGAAGAGTTTGGCCTTATGCAACGTGGTATCCAAAGTTTTTGTCATGTCGAATTCAATCCTTTCCCAAAAGTTGGGAGGGAGACATCCTAAAAACTACTGGATCTTTATATTTTCATCCTTAATGTATTGTACATAATGTAATAGATCTAGAAATCTGTTAATAAAAGCGTCCGTAGTCATGGACCCCATATGTAGCTCGTGAAACTCTTTCACCTTTCAATCAAAGAATCTTTTCGACACATACTTTTATTGGAATTTTTTTGGAAGTTATCCCAACGTATTTCTCTTAGCTCATATTTCTTGGTGTGTTTCAAATACCTCCACCATCTTGCTTCCTTACCATTTAAATTATAGATGGAAAGCCGATCCTTCATCTCACTTGAGTAGTTATGAACTTGGAAATATTTTCTCATACCCAGCAGCCACTCTTCATCTTTCTCCCTAGTGTTTACTTCTCCTTCATAAGCTAGGGCTCTTATTTTTCTAAATCCCCCATGAAGACTGTCATCGCTTCTTTGTTTCTTTCTGTGAGGAGAAAGAGAGCCATCACTAGAAGGACTGTGATGATCTCTTTTCGGTGCTTCATGGGTACTTTCCTCTTTTTCTTCTTCTCTTGGGATGCTGGCTCATTTATGGTAAGGTTCTCTTTTGGATCTGTTTGTGGACTGAGTAGGCTTTCCCTCTGGGCTTCTTCCATTCATATTTCTCAGTAATGCTTCATTAATAGCTTTCTATTCCTTTCTTTCATTCAGACTATCTTCTCTAAAACTTTGCGATTCTACTTGAAGACTGTGTATCATCTTCAAAATATCAGAATTTAATTCCACCACCAGATTTGCTTCCACGGTGGGGGTGTTCATTTTTCCTAGCCGTCTATTATCTTCCTTAGTATTCATAATCTAAACTGTTCTGTAAAAATTCGTATAATTTTCAAAAAAATTAATAGCAGGAAAATTTATGTTAGTAACAAAATTTAATAACATACTTTATTTTCATTTGAAGTAAATGCTTGGTGCACCCATAGGTCTCTTGGTATTGAAACTGGGCTCTGATACCACTTGTAATGTCTCCAAAAATTGAAAAAAAAATATTAGGCTAGTAAAAACTACCTATACGGAACATTACTTAACTTGTGGAATGTAACAAACACTAAATGTACCACTGTTTGGTCGTAATTTTTTCCTATGTTCTATCATCTTACTTTCAGTTAGGCTTATTACTGTATTTTACTTAAATTGTCATAATGTTGATTACTACATTATTCTTATGGTTATACATTGTTGTGTATGTGTTGTTACTTGATTATATGCTTTGGTCATTTCTGCACAGTCTTACTTGTTATTTATATGGTTCTAACTTAACTTTGTTTCTGAAACTAAAGTGGGTGGAGTGGCGGGACTAGTTCTCCCATGTTACTGACTAAGAGGTAAAGTTTCTACTTGTCTAGTGGGCTTACTTAGTTCAGTTTGAACTAAGTCACTCTTAACTTGTTTACGTGCAGGTGTATTTACACTCGCAGCTAATCACACCTATTGATCGTTATTATTGTTTCGTACATACTTGGTTTAGTGGCAAGGTAATTATCCCATTTATTCTCTCCCAAAACTAGACTGCTTATCTAAGTGACGTTTATTATTCATTATGAGTTATTGATCAATTGTTCGTATGTTAACCTAGATTTGTTTCATATTTATTGTATTAAAAGTATTAATGCATCTTTTATTTATTCTTGGCAGGTTATAAACTTTGGTTAAAAGACCAAATCTTGATTTTATGAAAAAAATACTTACAGTGACACAATTCATATGCCATGATTCTAAGCTTGTTTCCTAACAAGGAATATAAGCCAAGGTTTAAAGGCCCAATGCCTAATGTACACAATGCATACAATGACTTATGCCCTACATTAAACTTTGGGGTAGTAAAATATATGACATGGTTCAAACATTATACGTTCGGGTTTTAACACTATGCAATGGGAAAGGTCGCAATGATATTGTGTCGTTTTCAAACTATAGAGATGTGGGTTTTGGCATTAATAGTGGACAGTAGCTGGTACCATTAATGCGTATTGGAATTTGTGGAATCCCTAGCATAGGGTTTGTCTCCATGATGGCTTGTCATTTTGCTTCGGTTGTGGGTTGTTTTGGTCTCAACTCTGCACAGTGGTGTGAAGGAGAACTCTAGGGCCTTGAAGGTATGGTAGCTTATGGTTTCACTACGTTTGATGTTTTCTTTGTGGCTCACTCATCTTTCATACTTTTCATGCTTCGTAGTGTTTTTTAGGTGCAGGTGACAGGGCTGGCTCGAATATGGGGGATTCGTAGTGTGATGGTGAGCCGTGGTTTGGCATTACCATTATGGTAAGCCTACTAACAAAATAGTGCTCTCCACCTCTTGGCTTTAGAACTAGGTTGTAGCTTGTTGTAGTTGGAGTTTAAGATATGGGGTTTCTATTTTCCTTTGGCCTGGATTTACAAAGATTGGGTTTGTAATTATTAGTACTGCTAGCAATGATGGGGCCTTGGGAATTTTAACAGGATCTGCATGTCTTCACTTCATGTAAATCATATTTGATTTAAGACTTAAGCCTAGGAAGCACTATTGCTTGTAATGGTGCTATGGCCCATGGCACGACTGTGTAAATTTTGTTAATGTAATAAAATGTGGGGACTACAAAATACATGTGTTGGCTCGCCAAATTGACACTTTTTTATACCTCTTTACACCCTCCATATATACCTCTGATATATTCATTTGATCCTTTTATCACACAAATCCTTCTACATTTTCACATATTCACCCAAATATTCAGCAAGTTATTAAGGTATGATAATTCATTGATTTCCTTTGATTTAATATTTAAATGTTATTTCTAGAAGGATTTGTGACTAATTACATTTCTACAGCATGCTTTGATTTCTGCAGCACACGTTAGCATTCAACAGCAGTTAGTTATTTTGAATCTTCTCTACACGTGGCCAGCTTGCTCATACAACTTCAAGCTTATCCATCTCCAATTTCACATCCTCAATTCGTTGATGACTCATGTATAAATGAATGCAATCTTCATCTCTAGGCACTACATGCCATAGAGATGAAGATTTGCTAAATCAAACCAAAGCACATCTTGTTAGTCATCAATTAAGGATCGAACAGTTGCATTCTTAATTACAAGATTGAGTTTGTTCCTGTCAAATCGGTAATGTTTATCTCAGCCTGTGATCTATATAAAGAGAGCCATGGATCGAAAATAGGATGGAAAGGAGATATAGAGAAGAGAATAGGTAGTAGTATGTATGCAGATAGAGATATGTAAACAGAATGAAGACTAAGGATATGTATGTATGCAGAATACAATGAATGGTCAATAAGGATTACGTTGCTTAATTGCTAGTTTCTTTGAATTATACAGAGTTCAATTCATATAATGTTATTCCTGATGATGTACATGTTTCTTTAGACTCTAATCAATTTGTTTTGAGCTGTCATTATTTTCTTTATTTCAGGAGTATGGTTATAGCTTAGAAGTTATTCTGTAAGTCATTTAAGGACTTGTGGCTTTCTTGGCAAGGATCCACCAAGAAGACCATAAGTCCTTCTTTTGTAAATCTAGTTCCCGTATAGAATAGATATGTTAATTGTTATTTTCTGTTTTTATTAAAAAGAAGAATTGTAGTTAGTAGCTTGTTAAGTGACTGTAAAAATAGATTCACATATGTTTGAAGTTAGTCATCTTATTAGGTGATAGTTATGGAATAATATTCATAGCATTTGTTGGTTTAGAACCGATCTCGGTTAATAGGAGAAGTTTAAAAATATTGTTTTAAATATTTAATATTGTAGGTCTGATTTGTTTTGCTGTAGATTCAAATTCTGAGTTTGAAAATTATACATTAAGTTTGTAAAATTTGGTTCCCAATAAAATAACTTTCATTATATTTTCTTCTAAGTTGTAGGATATATAAATGGCATTTATTTTTCGTTATGGTTGAAATCTTTAAGTTTATACAATTCTGTTTCTAAAGATTAATTGTATTTATTCTGCAAATTATATTTATTATGTTTTAGTTTTAAAATATAAATTAGTTTGCAATAGTTTTGATCATAGAAATAGTTCTTTTTTAAGATGAATCAGTAAACTCTGGAATAGTATTAGAACTTCTTAAAAATCCATCGACATAATAAGAGTTTTTAAAAGTGTTAAATGATACATCAATTTTATAAGTTTTCTTTCTGCAACTTACTCTGTTTTCTGTGTCTTAATTCACTTTCTGTAACTTTTTCTGTTTATTTAAGTTTCTGAGTTACGTTGGATAGTTCTTAATTTATGCTTCAGTTTTAGAGTTGTCTTGAAGTTAATTTAAAAAGTGTTTCCACCTTTATAATTAGGATAGGATAGGAATTTGAATATTTTGTAGATGTGAGAGTATTCTAATTAATACTAGGTCTTTCCATTTGAATAAGTTTGATATTTGTTAGATTAGAAGTCTTCTTATTATGCACTTTGAATAGATCCCTAGGTTAGAACAATCCAGATTAGGGTAAATAAGATTAGGATAATCCTTAATCTTGCATATACAGTGTTTGCATCTCACAAGTTACCTTCCTGGGTTGACAATTAAGTGTTGTGTTAGTGCATATTAGAGCCCGACATTTTTGGTGTCATTGCCGAGGAGGTGATAAAGGGATTAGAGTCTAGATAGGTTGTTATATTATATAAGAAGGGGGAGGGGAGAACGATAAGATGAGAGGTAAGAACCTGCTAGAACTTATTTGCTTTCTTCTACAAATCCATCACGGGGCAAGCGATTCTCGAGAATTTATATATGAACTTTCGATAATATTTGGCTAATCCCAAAAAGGACCTAATGTTAGTGACAGTAGTAGGGGTAGGCCAATCCTTTATGGCTTTAATCTTTTTTGGGTCCACAACTATCCCTGTCTCAGAGATATTGTGACCTAAGTACTGTATCTGTGGTTTGTAAAAATCACATTTACTAAACTTAGCGTAAATATGGTGTTCTCATAACACTGGTAGTATTATGTGAAGGTGCTCTTCATGTTTATCTTTATTCTTGGAATAAACTAGGATGTCGTCTATAAAGACCAAGAAAAACTTATCCAGATACTTACTTAATATGTTGTTCATCATAGACATAAAGTTCGTGAGTGCATTGGTCAACCCGAACGACATCACTACAAACTCGTAGTGCCCGTACCTCGTACGAAAGGTGGTTTTGTGAGTATCCTCATCATGAATCCATACCTGATGGTATCTAGATCGCAGATCAATCTTTGAAAATATTTTGGCTCCTCCCACCTAATAGAACAAGTAATCAATCTTGAGGAGTGGGTATCGGTTCTTGATAGTCATTTTGTTCAACTGACACTAATCGATGCACATCCGCATCATACCATATTTCTTCTTTATGAACAGTATCGATGCTCCCCAAGGGGACACACTGGGCCAGATGTACCCTTTCTCTTTCAACTCCTGCAATTGCAGTTTGAGTTCAACCAATTTTGGTGCACTCATGTAGAAAGGGGTTTTGGAAGTTGGAAATGATCCTGGTGTCAGTTCGATGGAAAAGTATAGGTCTCGTTTTGGAGGTAATCTTGGGATTTAATCAAGAAACACATCCTTGAATTCTTTAAGAACAAGAAAGTCTTCTATGTGTTGTTTCTCTTTCAGAATCTAAGTCTCGGATGTTCACTGTAAACAATTTACAGCCTTTTCTAACGCATTTCTTCGCTTGTAAGGCAGATATTTTCCTTATGAAAACTTTCTTTCGAATTCCTTGAGCCTTCACTTGGTTCTATTGGCTATCAATACACAAGATTGACTTTTGTAAGCAATCAAGTATGACATGGTGTTGTTCCAACCAGTCCATTCCGATGAGTATATCATATGATCCTAAGGGTAGGATGTTCAGGAATACTTTCATAGGAAAACCATTCAGGTTTACCTCAAAATATTTAACTATTTCCAAAAATTTCCATTTTGTACCTTTGGCTAACTGTAACAAGTGAGTTTTATCATGCTTTACTTTTCCTAGTTTGCATACATATAGAATTTTAGGCAAAAAATATCTCCGACAAGCACCAGGATCAATAAGTATTGAAATAGAAGTGTTCAATATCTTACCTTCTATCTCAACCATGGTAGCTTCATCGTATGTTGTCGTCCATCCAATGCTGCATAAATCCGTGGTGTTCCCACTATGTCCTCAATGGTTGGTTCCTATTGTAAGTTATGCAAGACCCCATTGGTATTTTTTTTACAATCTCGGGAATAATGAGGTTCGTTGCATTTCCAACACTTTATCTGTTGTGGAGTAGCATTGGCTCCATTTGCTACTGGCTTGTTAACATTAGGATCTGGTACACAAGGCTCCGTACCAAATTTATTGAAGTTCTTGTTTACTAGAAAGCTGTTATTCTAATTTCTATATGGCTCTAGGTTAAACCCAGGTTTGTAGTTATCATAAAATTTCTTAGACTTGTCTCTGTTTCGGTTCATGTTCTCTTATCGTAGCTTCCCATTCTCATAGCAGAGTTTGGCCTTATGCAACGTGGTATCCAAAGTTTTTGTCATGTCGAATTCAATCCTTTCCCAAAAGTTGGGAGGGAGACATCCTAAAAACTACTGGATCTTTATCTTTTCATCCTTAACGTATTGTACATAATGTAACAGATCTAGAAATCTGTTAATAAAAGCGTCCGTAGTCATGGACCCCATATGTAGCTCGTGAAACTCTTTCACCTTTCAGTCAAAGAATCTTTCCGACACATACTTTTATTGGAATTTTTTTGGAAGTTATCCCAACGTATTTCTCTTAGCTCATTTTTCTCGGTGTGTTTCAAATCCCTCCACCATCTTGCTTCCATACCATTTAAATTATAGATGGCAAGCCGATCCTTCATCTCACTTGAGTAGTTATGAACTTGGAAATATTTTCTCATACCCAGCAGCCACTCTTCATCTTTCTCCCTAGTGTTTACTTCTCCTTCATAAGCTAGGGCTCTTATTTTGCTAAATCCCCCATGAATACTGTCATCGCTTCTTTGTTTCTTTCTATGAGGAGAAAGAGAGCCATCACTAGAAGGACTATGATGATCTCCTTTTGGTGCTTCATGGGTACTTTCCTCTTTTTCTTCTTCTCTTGGGATGCTGGCTCATTTATGGTAAGGTTCTCTTTTAGATCTATTTGTGGACTGAGTAGGCTTTCCCTATGGGCTTCTTCCATTCATATTTCTCAGTAATGCTTCATTAATAGCTTTCTATTCCTTTCTTTCATTCAGACTATCTTCTCTGAAACTTTGCAATTCTACTTGAAGACTGTGTATCATCTTCAAAATATCAGAATTTAATTCCACCACCAGATTTGCTTCCGGGGTGGGGGTGTTCATTTTTTCCTAGCGGTCTATTATCTTCCTCAATATTCATAATCTAAACTATTCTGTAAAAATTCCTATAATTTTCAAAAGAAATTAATAGCAGGAAAATTTATGTCAGTAACAAAATTTAATAAAATACTTTATTTTCTTTTGAAGTAAATGCTTGGTGCACCCATAGGTCTCTTGGTATTGAAACTGGGCTCTGATACCACTTGTAATGTCTCCAAAAATTGAAAAAAAAATATTAGGCTAGTAAAAACTACCTATACGGAACATTATTTAACTTGTGGAATGTAACATACACTAAATGTACCACTGTTTGGTCGTAATTTTTTCCTATGTTCTATCATCTTACTTTCAGTTAGGCTTATTACTGTATTTTACTTAAATTGTCATAATGTTGATTACTACATTATTCTTATGGTTATACATTGTTGTGTATGTGTCGTTACTTGATTATATGATTTGTTCATTTCTGCACAGTCTTACTTGTTATTTATATGGTTCTAACTTAACTTTGTTTCTGGAACTAAAGTGGGTGGAGTGGCGAGACTAGTTATCCCATGTTACTGACTGAGAGGTAAAGTTTCTACTTGTCTAGTGGGCTTACTTAGTTTAGTTTGAACTAAGTCACTCTTAACTTGTTTACGTGCAGGTGTATTTACACTCGCAGCTAATCACACCTATTGATCGTTATTATTGTTTCGTACATACTTGGTTTAGTGGCAAGGTAATTATCCCATTTATTCTCTCCCAAAACTAGACTGCTTATCTAAGTGACGTTTATTATTCATTATGAGTTATTGATCAATTGTTCGTATGTTAACCTAGATTTGTTTCATATTTATTGTATTAAAAGTATTAATGCATCTTTTATTTATTCTTGGCAGGTTATAAACTTTGGTTAAAAGACCAAATCTTGATTTTATGAAAAAAATACTTACAGTGACACAATTCATATGCCATGATTCTAAGCTTGTTTCCTAACAAGGAATATAAGCCAAGGTTTAAAGGCCCAATGCCTAATGTAGACAATGCATACAATGACTTATGCCTTGCATTAAACTTTGGGTTAGTAAAATATATGACATGGTTCAAACATTATACGATCGAGTTTTAACACTATGCAATGGGAAAGGTCGCAATGATATTGTGTCGTTTTCAAACTATAGAGATGTGGGTTTTGGCATTAATAGTGGACAGCAGCTGGTACCATTAATGCGTATTGGAATTTGTGGAATCCCTAGCATAGGGTTTGTCTCCATGATGGCTTGTCATTTCGCTTCAGTTGTGGGTTGTTTTGGTCTCGGCTCTACACAGTGGTGTGAAGGAGAACTCTAGGGCCTTGAAGGTATGGTAGCTTATGGTTTCACTACGTTTGATGTTTTCTTTGTGGCTCACTCAACTTTCATACTTTTCATGCTTTGTAGTGTTTTTTAGGTGCAGGTGACAGGGCTAGCTCGAATATGTGGGATTCGTAGTGTGATGGTGAGCCGTGGTTTGGCATTACCATTATGGTAAGCCTATTAACAAAATAGTGCTCTCCACCTCTTGGCTTTAAAACTAGGTTGTAGCTTGTTGTAGTTGGAGTTTAAGATATGGGGTTTCTATTTTCCTTTGGCCTGGATTTACAACGATTGGGTTTGTAATTATTAGTGCTGCTAGCAATGATGGGGCCTTGGGAATTTTAATAGGCTCTGCATGTCTTCACTTCATGTAAATCGTATTTGATTTAAGACTTAAGCCTAGGAAGCACTATTGCTTGCAATGGTGCTATGGCCCATGGAACGACTGTGTAAATTTTGTTAATGTAATAAAATGTGGGGACTACAAAATACATGTGTTGGCTCGCCAAATTGACACTCTTTTATACCTCTTTACACCCTCCATATATACCTCTGATATATTCATTTGATCCTTTTATCACACAAATCCTTCTAAATTTTCACATATTCACCCAAATATTCAGCAAGTTATTAAGGTATGATAATTCATTGATTTCCTTTGATTTAATATTTAAATGTTATTTCTAGAAGGATTTGTGACTAATTACATTTCTACAGCATGCTTTGATTTCTGCAGCACACATTAGCATTCAACAGCAGTTAGTTATTTTGAATCTTCTCTACACATGGCCAGCTTGCTCATACAACTTCAAGCTTATCCATCTCCAATTTCACATCCTCAATTCGTTGATGACTCATGTATAAATTAATACAATCTTCATCTCTAGGCACTACATGCCATAGAGATGAAGATTTGCTAAATCAAACCAAAGCACATCTTGTTAGTCATCAATTAAGGATCGAACAGTTGCATTCCTAATTACAAGATTGAGTTTGTTCCTGTCAAATCGGTAATGTTTATCTCAGCCTGTGATCTATATAAAGAGAGCCACGGATTGAAAATAGGATGGCAAGAAGATATAGAGAAGAGAATAGGTAGTAGTATGTATGCAGATAGAGATATGTAAACAGAATGAAGACTAAGGATATGTATGTATGCAGAATACAATGAATGGTCAATAAGGATTACGTTGCTTAATTGCTAGTTTCTCTGAATTATACAGAGTTCAATTCATATAATGTTATTCATGATGATGTACATGTTTCTTTAGACTGTAATCAATTTGTTTTCAACTGTCATTATTTTCTTTATTTCAGGAGTATGGTTATAGCTTAGAAGTTATTCTGTGAGTCATTTAAGGACTTGTGTCTTTCTTGGCAAGGATCCACCAGGAAGACAATAAGTCCTTTTGTAAATCTAGTTCATGTATAGAATAGATATGTTAATTGTTATTTTCTGTTTTTATTAAAAAGAAGAATTGTAGTTAGTAGCTTGTTAAGTGACTGTAAAAATAGATTCACATATGTTTGAAGTTAGTCATCTTATTAGGTGATAGTTATGGAATAATATTCATAGCACTTGTTGGTTTAGAACCGATCTCAGTTAATAGGAGAAGTTTAAAAATATTGTTTTAAATATTTAATATTGTAGGTCTGATTTGTTTTGCTGTAGATTCAAATTCTGAGTTTGAAAATTATACATTAAGTTTGTAAAATTTGGTTCCCAATAAAATAAATTTCATTATATTTTCTTCTAAGTTGTAGGATATATAAATGGCATTTATTTTTTGTTATGGTTGAAATCTTTAAGTTTATACAATTCTGTTTCTAAAGATTAATTGTATTTATTCTGCAAATTATATTTATTATGTTTTAGTTTTAAAATATAAATTAGTTTGCAATAGTTTTGATCACAGAAATAGTTCTTTTTTAAGATGAATCATTAAACTCTGGAATAGTATTAGAACTTCTTAAAAATCCATCAACGTAATAAGAGTTTTTAAAAGTGTTAAATGATACATCAATTTTATAAGTTTTCTTTCTGCAACTTACTCTGTTTTTTGTGTCTTAATTCACTTTCTGTAACTTATTCTGTTTTCTGTGTTGATAAATAGTTTTCTGTTTATTTAAGTTTCTGAGTTATGTTGGATAGTTCTTAATTTATGCTTCAGTTTTAGAGTTGTCTTGAAGTTAATTTAAAAAGTGTTTCCACCTTTATAATTAGGATAGGATAGGAATTTGAATATTTTGTAGATGTGAGAGTATTCTAATTAATACTAGGTCTTTCCATTTGAATAAGTTTGATAGTTGTTAGATTAGAAGTCTTCTTATTATGCACTTTGAATAGATCCCTAGGTTAGAATAATCCAGATTAGGGTAAATAATATTAGGATAATCCTTAATCCTGCATATACAATGTTTGCATCTCACAAGTTACCTTCCTGGGTTGACAATTAAGTGTTGTGTTAGTGCATATTAGAGCCTGAAATTTTTGGCGTCATTGCCGAGGAGGTGATAAAGGGATTAGAGTCTAGAAAGGTTGTTATATTATATAATAAGGGGGAGGGGAGAACGATAAGATGAGAGGTAAGAACTTGTGCATCCACTACAGTGGGTTACCCCAAAACCTTGTTTATCCTTATTTGCACAAGTTTGTTTGATTTATTTAGAATGTTTCTCTTTCTGCAAATGTAGATAGTTTATGTGGGAATGTAGATAGTTTACTCCCACATAGTAAGTTTCAAGCATATCTGTTTTTCAAAAATTTTCCTTTCCCTGCAGTTGCTTTTGATATAAGTGTATCCTTTGTAACAGTATGCAAGATTGTTTTCTTTCTTCAATAAATAGTAGGATTCCCTTCAAGTAGGGATGTTCATGGTTTCATAGTATAAAGTTATATATATATATATATATATATATATATATATATATATATATTTTAAACTTTTGATTGCATATTAGATTATCTATATATTGGTCCAATTTTACACTCACAACATTTAATTTCAGTTTCTTTGCTTCTGAGTTAATTTTACATTTCTGCACTAACTGCATTTGATTTCCTGTTTTTAATAAATAGTTCTAAAGTTTGAATTTTACAATTGGGTGCTGTAAGAACCATGTTACTAACCTACCTATGAAGCAGGACATTTGAACCAATACAAGTTTAAATATGATCAAAGATTTGTTGAGTAGAGGAGGGTTTATTACTACAAAGGATTTCTTCAATCCTTGTTGCAGTATTAGATCCATATCTGGAGAAGAATCCATCTTCCAAAGTGGGAAGAAAATCTATAAGTATCCTCAGCATGAAGATCCTAATCTACACATTTCTCATTTCTAATTTTCTGAGGGAGCTCAAGAATAAGGGGAAGCAGCCGAAGAAGAAGAACAACTAGAACCTGAAATTATAGAATTTCTTGTTTTCCTAGTACCAGAGGAAGAATATCAACTAGGCTTGGAAATTAAGGACATTGAAGAAGAAACCCAAGCTAGTCAAGAATCTATTAAGTCATGGACTGAGTTAGTTTTTTAGTTCCTGCCTTTTACTCTTCAACAATTTTTGAAAATTAGATCACATGAAAAGCTGGTTCCTCATGTCATGGTATTTTTTCATGTACATTATGTGAGCAAGAATGTTTTAAAGATCCTGACTCATAGGTGGTTACATTGGAAGTACTTGTATACTTGAAAGAATACTTCTACTTCCAGTAGTATAGGGTAGTGTAAGGGTGGAATATCTCACATTGGTTAACAACTCTCCCTATTAGTTGGTAATCCAATGATTTCTTTCTATGTTCTACATCAATAAATTTATTCACATAGAAAGAATTTCACAACGGAAGGACATGGATGAAGAGCTTGCAGTTCTTTGATCATGGATAATTCTTAGTGGTTGTAGCCTTCATTTTGGATACAGAGCAGCCTATTCTTTTTACAGGAATCCAGTAACATTCAGCATAGTAGACAACCTCTTAGAATAAATATTCTCAGTTTTATAGCAGCGAAATATTTGGGAGCAAAGCAGGAGCACCTTGCCACAGAAACTCCATTCTGTCATAGAAATGGCAACATGCAGCAGAAACTCCTGACATGCAAAGTAATTTTGAAGAACTTGGTCCTTTAAGGTAACGATCCTTTCTTTGAAATATGTTTTTTCATTAAATCTAAGGAAATTGTATCATGGATTATATCTATGTACTTACTAATCTCGTGCCCTCATATGATTTAGCCTATACTCTCGTTTTAACTTTAGTTGTCATCATGATATTTTAATTTTACCTTACCTCTATCTATCATCATTTGATAATCATCCCTATACCTTATAAATGAATCTTCACCTCTATGGCACGTAGTTCCTAGAGATGAAGATCTTATCCCTTTGAAAATATAATTACATTCTCTTATCCATGCAACCTTTGATTTTCCTACACAACATTTCATCATTTCACTGACAATTCAAAATTTTTCATAAGCTTTTTATGCGCCATGTACTTGAATGATTTCCAAATACGGGGATTATGAATTATTGTTATACCCATTGCATTAAAAGCATCGAGAACTTTGTGAACACTTGTTTTATGCCTGCCCAATAATCCTTACCATTTTCCCAATTTCAGACTCATCTTCTGTTTTCAGTCTAAGTTGTAATCTTAGAGAAAATTATGGGGCAGAAGGGAGCTGCATGCCATGAACCAAATTATGTTTCTGTATGAGAAGGTTTTCCCGAATTCAATGTCTGCAAGGAAATATTTGAAGGTGTCTGGTATCATTTTTTTTTCAGAAATTTCAGGGACATGATGATGACATTACACTGAAATTCTCCTAAGGATTTGATGGGAAAGTCATCCACATTAGTGATTTTATCATGGATGTTTCAGAGAAAATAGTTTCCCATGCCACTGGTTTTCCTCACCAAGGAGAACATTGGTTTAAGAATAAAACCATAGAGCGCACAGTGTGTACTAGGTTTTTAAAAGAAGAATATCAGTCTGCAAATTAGAGGAAGGGTTTTCCTTAAGACTCGATGCAAGCTGAATGGCGTAATGTGCTCTATGTGTTGCATAAGTATTTGACCTGTGAAGGAAGGTATGTCACCACCCTAAATTACCATATTTGCCTACTATTGCATTTCGAAGCAGAACTGGAAATGAATTTCCCCTATTTCCTATAGAAGAGTTTAGCTAAGATGTCGAGAAGGGTTCAAAAGCATTTTGGTAACCCTTATAATAGTATTTATCATCATGGGTTGGTCAAAATTCTCATTGAATATGAACTGCATCTCCGAAAGGATAGTTGGGTAAATTTTGTGGAAAGAATTCGGGGTATTCCTTCATCTACAAACCCTCATTCTCCCCACATTCCTGTTTCTCCTCAGTCTGAAGGTCATGAATTAGCAGTCGTCCATCCAGAGTCAAAACCACCCCTAATTGAAATTTTCTCCTTTGTATTACGAAAATCCAAAAAGAAACCACCTCGGTTGAAAATCCCTAATGTCGCAGAATCCCCAATGCAGCATTGAACCACTAGACGCATG
Source organism: Pseudotsuga menziesii (assembly GCA_001517045.1). NCBI lineage: Eukaryota > Viridiplantae > Streptophyta > Pinopsida > Pinales > Pinaceae > Pseudotsuga > Pseudotsuga menziesii. Next base: position 302,956 of record LPNX011102881.1, read on the forward strand.
ACCAAACAGGTCATTAAACACTCTAATTTATCCCTCAATGTACAACCATCTATTGTTGTTGATCTTGAGGAATCTCCTAATTTAGAGCCAGGTCCTCCTGAGAAAAATACACCAAGTCCACTTCCTCCATCGTCGCCTCAGGAATTTGATTTTGTACATGTTGAACCTTATGATTTCATTTTTCCCGATTTTGGTTCTGAACCCATGCATAAAGATCTTTCTGTTCCAAAATGTGGTCATGTAGAATATGATCCTGAATAGTTTGATTATGGTTCTTTTGATGATCATTTGCCTACACAAGAACCCTGTGATGAAAATATACCTGAAGCCTTGGCCACTTCAGCCATTCTCTCTATACTTGCTCAGCTGTAGAAGAAAAATAAGAAGATTAGAAAGATTAAGGTAGTGCTCAGGTTGTATGAATGAACCCAACAAGAACAAAATCTATTGCTTGCAGAGACTAAGACATATAATGAAAAATGGAGAGCTTATAGTCTTAAGCTCCTATAGAAGAATGAAAAATTGAAAGGAAAGCGTGATAGAGCAGTTGCAGGTATAAAACACCTTCAGAAATTAGTAAGGAACTGGAGAGTTGAGGCCTGTAAGCACTTGTCTCATATCAGTATGTTGAAAAATAAATTGAAAGCTTGATCAAATCCAGTTGGTAGTAACTTGAACATTGTGGTCAATGCCACATAATCCTTGTTAGTAATATTAAAACTTAGTTTTGAAATTTTGAAGACTGTATCTGGTTTGTTTGCATGGGACATGCAAATAGATAGGCGTGGGAGAGAGGTTTTCCTGAAAACAGGATAGTGAAGCACTAGATATCTTTGATTTTGTTAGCAAGGTTGAAAATCAGTGTTGAAAATTTTTGAGATTTTGAAAAGACATGTTTGCATGAGGATATGCAAATACTCAGGTGTGGGAGTATGTTGGCTCGCCAAATTGACACTCTTTTATACCTCTTTACACATTCCATATATACCTCTGATATCTTCATTTGATCCTTCTATCACACAAATCCTTCTACATTTTCACATATTCACCCAAATATTTAGCAAGTTATTAAGGTATGATAATTCATTGATTTCCTTTGATTTATTGTTTAAATGTTATTTCTAGAAGGATTTGTGACTAATTACATTTCTGCAGCACACGTTAGCATTCAACAGCAATTAAATATTTTGAAGCTTCTCTACACATGGCCAGATTGCTCATACAACTTCGAGCTTATCCATATCCAATTTTGCATCCTCAATTTGCTGATGACTCGTGTATAAATTAATGCAATCTTCATCTCTAGGCACTATGTGCCATAGAGATGAAGATTTTCTATTCGACAGCAAACAAAAGCACATCTTGTTAGTCGTCAATTAAGGATCTAATAGTTGCATTCTTAATTATCATATTGATTTTGTTCCTGTCAAATTGGTAATGGTTATCTCATCCCACGAGCTATATAAAGAGAGCCATAGATCGAAAATAGGATGGCAAGAAGATATAGAGAAGAGCCTTACGTAGTAGTATGTATGTAGACAGAGATATGTAGGAAGAACAAATACTAATGATATGTATGCCATGCATAATACAATGAATGGTCAATAAGGATTTTGTTGCTTAATTGTTGGTTTCTCTGAATTATACAGAGTTCAATTCATATAATGCTATTCCTGATGATGTACATGTTTCTTTAGAATGTAATCAATTTGTTTTCAATTGTGATTATTTTCTTTATTTCAGGAGTATGGTTATAGCTTAGAAGTTATTCTGTAAGTCATTTAAGGACTTGTGGATTTCTTGGCAAGGATCCACCAAGAAGACCATAAGCCCTTCTTTTGTAAATCTAGTTCTTGTACAGAATATATATGTTAATTGTTATTTTCTGTTTTTATTAAAAAGAAGAATTGTAGTTAGTAGGCTTGTTAAGTGACTGTAAAAAATAGATTCGCATATGTTTGAAGTTAGTCATATTATTAGGTGATAGTTATGGAATAATATTCATAGAATTTGTTGGTTTAGAAGAGCTTGGGTAATAGGAGAAGTTTAAAAATACTATTTTAAATATTTAATATTGTAGGCCTGATTTGTTTTGCTATAGATTCAAATTCTGAGTTTGAAAATTATACATTAAGTTTGTAAAATTTGGTTCCCATTAAAATAACTTTCATTATATTTTCTTCTAAGTTGTAGGATATATAAATGGAATTTATTTTCGTTATGGTTCAAAGCTTTAAGTTTATCCAATTATGTTTCTAAAGATTAATTGTATTTATTCTACAAATTATATTTATTTTGTTTTAGTTTTAAAATATAAATTAGTTTGCAATAGTTTTGATCACATAAATAGTTCATTTTTAAGATGAATCAGTAAACTCTGGAATAGTATTAGAACTTCCTAAAAATCCATTGACATAATAAGAATTTTTAAAAGTGTTAAATGATACATCAGATTTATAAGTTTGGTTTTTGCAACTTACTCTGTTTTCTGTGTCTTAATTCACTTTCTGTAACCTATTATGTTTTCTGTGTTGATAAATAGTGTTCTATTTATTTAAGTTTTTGAGTTACATTGGATAGTTCTTAATTTATGCTTCAGTTTTAGAGTTGTATTGATGTTAATTTAAAAAGTATTTCCACCTTTATAATTAGGATAGGATAGGAATTTGAATATTTTGTAGATGTGAGAGTATTCTAATTAATACTAGGGCTTTCCATTTGAATAAGTTTGATAGTTATTAGATTAGAAGTCTTCTTATTATTCATTTTGAATAGATCCCTAGATTAGAATAATCTAGATTAGGGGAAATTAGATTAGGATAGGCCTTAATCCTGCATGTACAGTGTTTGCATCTCACAAGTTAACTTCATGGGTTGACAATTAAGTGTTGTGTTAGATAGTGCATATTAGAGCCCGACAACATGTTGTGTTTATGTTTTGAAATGGTATTTAACTAGATTGTGTATAAATATTTATGCCGCGTTATTGTTTGTTGAACTTGGGTCCCATATTGTGGCCTCTGCCTTCGTGGATGTCTATGTATATTTTCTTCCATTACTTGCATTAGCGGTGAGAATGTAAATGTTGATTTGTGGTTGAAGCCTTGCCGTGAATGGCGTGAGATTTATTCCATGGTAGCTGTGATAGCTTAGAGGGTTTAGGCACCATTGATTGCAATGGTGCTATGGCCCATGGCACGACTATGTAAATTTTGTTAGTGTAATAAAATGTGGGGACTGCGAAATACATGTTATGTTTATGTTTTGAAATGATATTTCACTGGACCGTGTATAAATATTTATGCTGCGTTAGTGTTTTTTGAACTTGGGTTCCATGTGACCTCTGCCTTCATGGGTGTCTGTGTATATTTACTTCCATTACTTGCATTAGCGGTGAGAATGTAAATGTTGACAGCATGTTGTTGAAGCCTTGTCGTGAATGTCATGAGCTTTATTCCATGGTTGTTGCAATAGCTTAGAGGGTTTAGACCTATGGTTGGTGTTTATGATGTGTGAAGGAAACATATGGTAGAATTTTTGTTCATTATATAGGTGTAATTTAGAATGTTAAGATGGTCGTGGGTGTAAACCCTGAGTGGCAATCGTTTCTGAAGGTGGATTCATTGACAGGCATTGAATCGTTATTTATATTTACTGTGTATTTTAATTCTAAGTTGTGGCTATGTAAATGCCACGCACAGCTTAGTAAAGGTCTTACGACCTCTCTGTAATGATTTTCGTTTTGATTTATAGCATGTGTGTAGAAGGCTAAGGTTCTCACAACCTCACTGTAGAAATTTTATTTTAATGTTACAACCCGCATACACTATGTGTATAATGTGGCATTGATTAAAGTAGAATGACTCTATAGGATTCAGATCCTGGACGTTTTTTATACATTGAGTTGTAGTAAGTGGGTGGTTGTGATTTGGGGCTTAGGTGCCCACGGGATTCAATTCCTGTCCTCTCTTGTATATTTACTTAGTCTGTGTGTAATATTATGATGGGGCTTATGATTTAGTTCATGTGTATTAATGTTGTTGTATATTTTAATACTAGGGCATCATAGTTATGTAAGCGAAATAGCAATGGTTGTCTACAGGATTTTTTCCTGCGACCTTAATGTGATTACATGGCTTTAATTGTTTATATTGTAATGTTCTTTGTTTAATTATTAAACGATGGTTGTGAGTTGATATTAGATGGGACTATTCGATTTATGGCATAAGATTTGATTATGTAGATTTATAATATTAGGGATGTGGATTTTAATTAGGAAAAAGAAATTGATTTTAGACCAATGAATGGTCACGATACTTACTCTGTTTATTTTCTTATGATGATGTTATTTTAATGGAAATGATTTAGTAGTTAGCATGTATTTAAATATGCATACCTTGAAAGGTCTTTGCTGGTTTTTATCTTGGATTTAAAATGGAATGTCTATAACTTCTTCTTTAGATATAATTATTGTATTAGTAGATTAGATTTGTATTCCTATTTTATATCCATTAATATATATATATGTGTGTGTGTGTGTGTGTGTGTGTGTGTGTGTGTGTGTGTGTGTGTGTGTGTGTATGTTAGTTTAGCTGTGGATAAAAGATTAGGTTAAACAGGTTGTAATATTATACTTATACATATAACATATCACTTCTGAACTACTCTATTTCAATTTAAAACATGCCTCTCTTGACAAATGGAATATGTCCGTAGAGTATAAATACCAACATAACAGATAGGTAATAAACTTGAATTAAAAACCTAGTTTGTAATTAACACAATTTCAACTATAAAAATAATACATGAAATTAAAACTAGGGTGCAACACCCTTAATAAACATTTATAAATGAATTAAAATTGCAGAAGTAAACAGATGAATAAACCCTGGATAAATCTAGTATAGAAAATAACTTATAGCCTAGGGTTATAATTTAAAATGTAAAACCTAGAAGATTTTAAATAGAGAACCAACACATAGGGTTAGGAAATGCAATGTAATCATTTTCCTAACATAGCTAGCATTTATTCTAGAGAAATGGAATAGGCAGTCTAGGGCTTCATACCTGTAACTTGAATCTATTTGAATGTATGAACATGCACACTCAAATAACTATCATTAACAATTCATAGGCAGATCTTACCTCTGTATTAGATGACCGAATCACTTGGGAACTACCACGTTCCACCCACCCATGCCCGAAAACCATTCTTGGTTTAATACGGATTCCCTTGAGCTGGAATCCAACATGCAAGTAGCTCAAAGCTCCTAAGGTAGGGTTTTCTATTTGGTATATCAAGTCTGGATCAGTTCTCATTTTTCCCTTCCAGGAAAATGTTCTCCAAGACTTCACTTGAGAGCAAAACAGGCAGAATAATGACTCCCACAAGATAGATCAAAACCCCAATCCTTTCCTTTGCTTGAGACTTTATAGATAGACTTTTCAGTCAAAGGGGAAGTTAAATAAAAAAACCTTGATTCTTGATTTAACCCTTTTTAATTAATTTGGGTAATTTTTAATACTTTAACCTAGGAACTTTCAACTATTTCCTAATTAGACTTTTTGTAGGTATTGTACTATTTATTATATTTTAATAATAAATAATAATGGATGGAGCTTTCCTTTCTTTCTTTCATCATTAATATTATTACTATATTTATTCTTTATACATACCATGTATAAAATACAAAATAATATAACATTTGTTAACATTTGTCTTTGAACATCATATACCATGATCCCTAGACTTAATGACACTTCTTCATTAAGGTCAAATAGGTAGATGGTTAGGTCTACTGGGATAGGAAACTCTAAACATCGTTGCATGTTGGATTCCCTCATATAACATTGTATTTCTTCAGTACTTGATGAGAATACAGCAATTCAAAATTTCATTCAATCACTTATAAATAAGTCTGATGAGATCAATATTTTTTTGGAGTCGTTTTCACTCGAAAGTTATTAAATTATTTTCAGTAACCCCTAGCGCTTACCAGAGCCCATACTCAACACTTAACAGGGAGTTACAAACTTAGTGCAATCCCAGATCTCTTCGCTTAACACTAATGCTAGGATGTACTTGTATGATACACCTAGGGATATAATGGCCAAGCATCTGATGTTCTAGAGCTTATGCTCAACATCAACATGGAAGGATCCAGGGCTTATTCCAAACACTTCCAATTATATTTTCATGTGTTCCAGATCTTCTTTCTCAACACAAATGTAAATACTTATGTGCTCCAGAGCTTCTTGCTCAACACAAAATATTAATTACCCATGTGCTCCAAATCTCCTTGTTCAACAAAAAACATTAATTACCCATGTGCTCCAGAGCTCCTTGTTCAACACAAAACATTAATTATACATGTTCTTGAGAGCTCCTTGCTCAATATAAAACATCTCATCAATAATTTGCTTCAGGGTCCACGCCCAACACAAACAAGCATATATATATCATCAATAATTGGCTTACGCCCAATATATAAAACAAATCATCATGTTCATATGCAATGGGGTCCTCGACCCAATATATAAAAATAAACTATCATGATAACATCATAATCAATAGGCTCATGCCTATAAGTGTTAGGTCCAAAATTCAAGATATTACATCGACTCAGTGTGATGTTTATTATGCTCAATTGTGGCGCAACGTTCATTTGGAAGAGCTATGTCCATGTTTTCAAATGGATACAATGTGGTATCTAATTTATTGTAGCATGAATCCGCAACATAAAGTTCATCTATTTTAGCCTTAAAAAATGATATTCTATCATTTACATTGCAATTAAAAGGGGATTCCTCAGTTTGATGTAAAAAAACATGATTGCAAAAAAATCAGTTTTCTTTCCATACCTTAGCATGTTGTTTTCTACTTTTGATTCTGAGGACTCAATGAACTTACTAGAGTAACCACATGGTTCTTATTTTGAAGGATTGTTGTTCTCTTCATTTGATGGATGATTGGTCCAGTCCTCTTGCCTCCTCAAAGACTAATCACAAATTCTATATTTCCTTCTTTATATAGAGCTTCTTTATGTGCCTTGAGCTAATGACTTATTTGGTACAGAGAATGCTACATTTGGCTTCCATTTGTGCTCCACGTCTTTGCACATATGTTCAACATGTTATACCCTTCTTTGATTTGTGCTACAAGAGGGATCCATGTTTGGGAACATAATTCCGACCTCCACTTCATAGTATTCTTGAAAATACATGACTGTCTGTATTTCTTCTTTTAATGCTTGATAATTTCAGAAGTACTTAGAAGAATTCACTTCCATTAACTTTCCTCCAAAGAATAATCACCATTGGGAATTGTTCATCATATCATCTCTTCATATAATATGTCACATGATAAATCATCCTCCTCATGCGAAATGGGAAAGCATCCATCCATATAGACAACCTCTTCTTCTTCATACTACTCAAAATCATCATCCCTCATTGGTACAAGTCTCATAGTATGAATATTTTCATAGTTTGTCAACATTGTGTTTGGTATTTTGGATATCACTGTGTCACGGTTTAAACATGATTGATGTGTTTCGAGTGAACATTCCACCCATTTAAGGATCACAGTTGAAGCTTCTGTGAGAAAGAAGTTAAGAATGGTGAAATAAATTGAGTCGGAGGGGAAAAATAATCGTTTAGAAAAAACTTACATTTTAAGAAAAAATATTAATTAAATTGAAAAGGGACCTTATTTTAGGGATAGAAAAATAAAATTTTTGAAAATAATTTAAGAAATGTAAAATTAATTTAATTTAATGATAAAAGATATATTAAAATTAACTAGAAACATGTTTAAAATTATAAAAGGGGGTTAATTATGGAGAGAAAATAATGAATAAAAAGGGGATAGTACCTTAATTTTATGTTTTATGATATAAAAAATAAAATATTCACAAAATGATTAAAATTGGTTAATGCATATTTCAGTAATAAGTGTATAAAAGTAATAGTTAAAATACCAGTATAACATTAATAATTAAAAAAGGAATGACCAAAAAAAGGAAAACTTTAATGTTAATTTGAGGAATAATTCTATAAAAGTATAGAAAGAAGTTCACCA
>LPNX011102881.1:322750-333301 GCA_001517045.1 Pseudotsuga menziesii
ATTTGAGCTCTGATATTCAACTGCGAATTCCAAGAGATCCAACCGGCGGAATTCACAACCGATTCTTCTAGGTACTTACTCATGTTATCAGCTTGCATTTCAATACAAATTTTATAATTTTTCATGGTCAAATGAATTTTTAAAGGCCAAACTTACATGAGCGCTACGGCCCACGCGGGTATCGAGGTTTTTCCGCGTATAGGGCTGGCTATATGCGGCAAAGGGACCAGAAACCGCGTATGACGCCACGCATAAGGATTTCTAAGAATCTAATGGACATTTTGGTCAACTTCTCATGTAGGATGGTGCTAGAGTGGCGAGAACGTGAGCATGGTGATGTAGAGGAAGTAGTAAGGGCTGACAGAATCGCTCAAGAAGCTCTAAGAAGGTGCCGACTCTACAAGTTTTGGTGCCTAGGAGGCTTGAGGGCCAAACCAGGACTACTACATATGCTTGTAGACTATTGGGATCCGGACTCAGAGTCCTTCTGGCTAGATGATATGTCCCTCACCATTGAGGTGCAGGATATCTATTTTATCACAGGTTTATCACAGCGAGGTGAGATGGTGAACCTTCGTGCCCGCGGAGGGCCAGGTCATGGGCTGACTATCGATGAGTACATAGCTGTGTACTGCTACCCAGAGATGGAGAAGGTGGGGAGTCAAGTTCCCACCAATGCTATAGAGGTACTGGGCCTAAAGGCCATACTACTGATGCTGGGCAAGATAGCAGGATTAGCATCACTCCATCAGGCCTCTCAGCCACTGATGTTCTATGCGGTGGAGTGCATGACATTGACCATCTATGACTGGAGCACTTCCCTACTGAGCAACATGAAACATCAGCTCAAAGAGTGCAAGGCAGGTAGGATACGGAACTTCAGGCTCAGCAGTATCTTGAGCATGTTTTTCTTCGAGCGTGTTCCAGGATTGATCCCTAGAGTGGATGTTCCTCTCCACGGGGTTCGAAATCCAGCCCAACGACGTTGGGCAGATGCGATGCGCAGACTGGGGGGTGGTAGGGTGGCCAACCCCTATCCAGCATACTTTTTTCCATGGTGGCGATGACAGATTATCGCCATAGAGGACTACCCTTATGCAGGGATAGACTTCCGGGGAGACCTGGACATGCCATTACCACCAGGGTCAGCATATGGAGACATAGGTAATGAATCTCGACCCTTACTTTTAAAAAAAAATTGAAATATTTAATTTTTTTGTGTTTTCTTGATTAATGGAATCAAAAAGACATGTTTTTGGGTGACAATACATAGTGACATCTACCATTCATGTGCAGATGTGGGACCACGGTGACCAGAGGGCTTCCCACGTCATAGATGGAGGGGAAGAGGAGACGATATCACCAGTGTGGATGCGGAGCGAATGCTCCAAAGCATCCATACCAACTTTGTGCGACTGACTCACAGGATTCCCATGGCGCAAGTCGAGGACTTGCCTGAGGCTATGCAGAGACAGGTGGTTGGTGTACCACGCACATGGGTGCATTTATTCCGGCGGCTAGCTAGAGCCGTGGTGACATATCATGATCACAACCCTCATCCACCTCCATAGGAATAGACACCTGGGAGTGTATCTATTTTTTACTACCGTGTATATGATGGTGGCTTTCAAAGCCCCAATTTTGTATTATGACACTATGTATTACCACATTTTTTATGTATATATAAAAGTTTTATGGTGATCGGTTTATTTATTTACATGTGTAAAAATTGTGTTTATGATTAATTTATAATGAATGAAACAAATGCCAATCTAACACATAGTTAGCATATGAGTTAGCAATTTGATTAAAATTTCTTGGAATGTGTATATATGTTATGTTCTCAAATTGTCGTTCTAGCAATCTCACATGTAAGAATCTCCTCAATAACGTCGGATCTCTAACATGGTACAAACCATTTAGCTGTGACACTACTAACTCTGAATCAAGACGTACCTCAAGAGAGAGAACACCATGCGAAATGGCATCCCGTAGAAGCTCGATAACGACACTATATTCAGCAACATTGTTGGAAGATGGTCGTAGACATACACCTCCTGAAGACAGTACATGACCCATAAGAGTAAAAATCACCCAAGCAGCTGAGGCTGAGTGTTGAGTGTGACAGCTTGCACCATCCGCGAATCCTATGTAGGTGGAATATCCCATTGACATCTGCCACAAGAAATGGAAAATAATCACAAACCCGATCACGATAAACAAGACCTAACTATGCAAAAAAGCTATACAATAATATACAACAAACAGCCTTGGCTAAAGATCATGCATAGTATTTTTTAAGATAGAGCCCATTTCTAGGCTCCGCCAAGACTGTCCCTTCGTAATCCACTAACTTGTAGGCACCCTTCTCTAATACTCGCTTGACCATGTAAAAACCACGCCACATAGGATTGAACTTCCCTGCCCCCAAGGGTTCTTTCGATTGATCCCACAAGAGGACCAAGTATCCCTCACTAAACACTCTCGGACGGACAGATTTATCGTATTGGGCCTTCACGCGATGCTTATTAATCTCTAGAGTCACCAAGACATCTCTACGCTGCTCATCGAGTTGCTCAAGGTGAACCAAACGCTCCTCCAAAGGTGAAGTGTCTGGTAAGAGTTCTACGGCTAAATTCAACGAAGGAATCTCGCATTCAACCGGCAATATTGAATCCACTCCATGAACAAGCTGATATGGAGAAAAACTAGTGGCAGTCTTTACCGCGGTTCGGTATGCCCACAAAGCAGGATACAACATAATATGCCAATTCGTCTTGCTTTGTGCAATGGTTCGTTGGAGAATGGACTTAAGTGATTTATTCACAGCTTCAACCTGTCCATTTGCTTGAGGATAGTAAGAATAGGAGTGCTCTTGCTTATATCCTAACTTGGAGGCCAACTCTTCCATCATATGATTCTAAAAGTGCGAGCCATGGTCAGTGACAAGCTCTCTCGGAATCCCGAACCTAGAGATGATTTGGTTGAATACGAAGTGAGTGGCTGTCTCACCGTCGGATTTTACTGTAGGCATTGCCTTAGCCCATTTCATGAAGTAATCGATAGCCACAATGATATGATGGTGTCCCCCAGCCGAAGCTGGGTTGCAATCCATAAAATCTAGCCCCCACTTAGTGAAGGGACCGGCGGTGATAATAGGGTGTAACGATGCAGGCTTCGAGTGCATGTTATGTGCAAACACCTGGCAAGGGTGGCACCTCTTGACCGCTTCAATACAATCCTTGAAGATCGATGGCCAAAAATATCCTGCTCTCAAAATCTTTTGGGCTGTAGAAAGCCCAGATAAATGACCACCACACGCCCCTCCGTGGCAATCATTAAGCACTACCTCAGCCTCATCATGAGTTAAACAACATCGTAAAAGGGAATCTACTCCACGGCGGTACAAAGTATTGTCCACTATGAGGTAGTTCTTGGAAACGTGATGTAATCGACATCGCTCATCTCACGAGAGGTGAGTAGGGGTCCTCTGCGTTTGCAAATATACTATGATATCACTGTACCATGGGTCAGCCATTGAGATCAAGAAAATGTGTTCATCAAAGAACGTATCTTCACATACCGACTCCTCAGCCTCGCTCGGAAAATCCGATATGAGCTCTGCAAAGATTAAATATTTCTTCGATTTTGCTGAAACAAACTCGAGATCAAACTCTTGCAGAATGACAATCCATTTATTATATTTTCCCCCAATCATCCTACGCGTGAGGACGAACTGAAATGGATTGACATGGGCAACAACCAAAGTTTGGCGAAGCAGAATATAATGTCTCAAACGCTGCACCACATGTACAGTGGCCAAGGCAAGATTCTCTACATGAGAATACCGAATCTCTACATCAATAAGGTTTCGGCTCAGATAGTATATGACATGCTCCTGGAGCTCCTCATCCTCTTGAACCAAAACCATCCCAATCGTCTCTAAAGACGCAGCCACATATAATAAGAAATCACGGCTATAATCCGGAGGACTAATCACTGGGCCGATGCTAGGGCTCTCTTAAGTGCATCGAAGGACTCCTGGGCTCGCTCATCCCATTCAAAGGGAGTATCCTTCTTCAGGAGACGCATGAAACCTCTAGTAAAATTGGAGAAATTGACAACAAATCTTCGTAGGAAGTTTGCCATGCCTTGCAAACATTGAAGATGACGAATATTTCGCGGGGAGACAACTGAAGTATTGCCTCCACTTTCAAGGGGTCGACTCTTATACCCTCTTTCGAAATGATAAATCCTAACAACCGACCTGATTTCACGCAAAATATGCACTTATGAGGGTTCAATCTAACAGCATAATGCTGGCATCTTTTGAACACCAATCTCAAGTGATAAGAATGACGCATCCTCATACGAGAATGAGCAGCGAGGTCATCCAAAAATACTTCGATAATGGACTTGAGATCGTGGAAAATCAAGGTCATCGCCCGCTGAAAGGTAGCTCCGGCGTTTTTAAGGCCAAAAGGCATTTTTCGATACGCAAATGTTCCCCAAGGACAAATAAATGCAGTCTTATGTTGGTCCTCAGGTTTAATTTGAATCTGATTATATCCGAAAAAACCGTCCATAAAGGAGAACACCTCGCTACCCACACACTCATCCAAAATATGATCTATAAACGGTGTGGGGAAGTTATCCTTAGGACAGGAACGATTTAAATTATGGAAATCAGTGCATATACGGATCGCTCCTTGCTTCTTATCCATTGGAACGGGATTTGAAACCCACTCTGTCAAGGGAACGGGATAGATGAAACCAGCTTTCAATAGTTTCTCTATCTTTGCCTTTATGGAGGGTGCTTTCCTAGGATTTACCGCGCATAAACGCTGTTGAAAAGGATTCGCGTTGGGGTAAGTATTAATTTCGTGTTCGACAATCTGAGGGTCAATCCCTGGCATCTCATCGTAATACCAAGCAAAAACATCACGGAATTCCTTGAACAGCTCGGTATACTCACGAATCTCATCTTGGGAACAATCCGCCTCAATGTATACATTCTCAATTGTACCAGGGTTGCGAGAAATGTTGATATGTATAGTTGACGATATGTTTGCCATGTTTCCATCAGCCATCTGACCAGGAGAGCTTAACGGAATCATGGGCCTACCAACTTTCTGTCTAAGAATCTCCCTATAATCCTCATGCTCCAAAAGGTCAAGCTCTGGAAGGAAATATGATCTATGATGAAGTTCCTCCCATGGTGGCTCAACTCCCGACATAGCCTCGATGATCGCTTCATATGAAGGGAAAACCATATCAAGGCAATCGTGGGCATGAGAAGACTGTACTGCCCATGCAGGCAGCACATAGGGGTCTTCTTCCTCTGTCCATGAAGAAGAAGAACAAGGCTCTGCAGCAAATTGAAGATTATCTTGGTAAGCAATCATGGCCTCACTCGAAGGACTCGATGAAGGAAGAATCCAAGGATCTCCCATATGACTTGTACGAAAAGGAACCGATCTCGTAGATGTGGAAGCACCATTGAAACTAGCTCCTATCATGAGGACGGGTGTAGGAAAACTAAAGGTTCCCATGAGGGAAGGATACATACCTACACCCACACTCCCAGTTGCTGGCTGGGAATGTTCAACTTTTGGAACCGAAGCTTCCGAAGATGCACTGACAGGCGGATTCTTGAATGACATCTGATCAATTGTCACAATCTTCCCATTATGAGGAAAGCATACAACGCAAAATACGGAAGACGCAATGGCTTGCATACTATACATCCAATTCCTTCCCAGTACGAGATTGTAGTCAAGGGGTGCATCAACCACCTCGACCTCTATCGCAACGATCTTCCCTCCCAAATGGAATTTAAGAGAAGGAAGGATACTGTGCGGCCTAAATGATCTCCCATCAAAAGCAGTTAACATGGTCGTAGAATTTGACAACTCAGGAGAACCAAGACCCTTCCAACAAGACAAAGACATCACAGAAGCAACAGCACCCTCGTCAATCACAGTACGTTTGGCGATCATATTAAGACATTCTACATGCACCAAAAGGGACACATAGTAGGGCAAGCGAGGCTGATGTCCTGTGGTTTCAAACTTGATCACTGAGGAAGAATCGTCACCATTCACACCAAGAGCGGAAAGCAAAGCCTTCCTTTGCGACGGACAACTCTGAAGCACCTCCAATGCAGACATCGCACAAGGAGTATGACCCAAGTCCTCAACAACTGAATAGTTCTGGGCGGCTCGGGAATTTGGATTATGCCCCGAACGCTTAAGTACCCCCTTAGGAATGCGAGGCGCAGCTTCAGGTTTATCCGTAGGTTTCTCAATATGCAAAGGGGTTCCTGGTGGATTAGGTTCTTTGCCTGGGTTGGGTTGTGACGAAGAATAATCTTTCGCACGTGTCACAACTTTCGGGCACGGACCATATTAATGCACCCACGACCACTAGTTTCAGGTGGATCTTCATCACTAGATTGATCATGGGACTTCGAGTTCATATTTTGGTTATGCAGTAAAGGGTTCGTCAACACAGCTGGGCCCTGTGCTATGAACTTAGAAGCTTCATCCATCCTAAGGCACAAGTAAGTGAGGTGATCGTCCTTACAAAGCTTGCAAGGAAACTTAACCTTACGCTTATTCTGCTTGTCCCCCCCAGCATTTTTATTGTTCTTGTCATTATTGTTGGCATTCTCATTTTTATTCCCACCCTTCTTATTATTGTTTTTACCCTTTTTTATATTCCGTCCGGGTTGCTGGTTACCCTTCTGGTCGGACGATTGCACAGCAAGTACATTCGCCATTTGGGTGGGTTGAGACGAAGCTGTAGCTTGTCCCAAGGCAGATTGGTTGATTGACAATTGAGAAACTTGTTTCACAACCGAACCTGCAGGTTTCTTACTTGCACTACCCACAATGCCATCGGCATGTGGTCCAGGTTTGACCTTGGGATCGAAACTAGAACGAGGGGCATTAGGTATAATCTCATATAACAAACCAGATTAAACATAGATCAAGTCTAGTTCCTGTGCCCTAAAGATGGCTTGTTCCTCATTCTGCACTCCAGATGTGGAAACATCCTTCGCGTTATATGGCAATAAAGATTTGAGGAACCACTCAAGGAGGAATTCCGGCGGTATAAAGGCTTTGATTAATCTCTTCCGTCTACGCCACTCCTGAATATGATCAGAAATATGGGTGGCTTTATCTTGCCGAAATGTCGACAAGAGTTCAGTACCAACATCATACCATACTGGTAGTTGGAAGTGATTAAGGAAAGTCATCGCAAGGTCGTCGAATAAAGTAAAGGCACCCCTAGGTAACTCTATATACCATTTCGTCATAGGCCCTGTAAGGGTGTGTTGAAATAGTCTCAAGCGGACTGATTCCTGATGCAATGAATTGGAAGAGCACCATAAGTGGAATGTCGTAACGTGTTCACTTGGATCCTCTCCTGGTTTTCCTTCGAACTTAGGTATGTCCGAAGGAAGCTTGGTAGGGACAATCGGCCAAGCTGGGTCATGAGCCATAGGATCGTTCGTAAATATCGATAAGTCAGGTAAATTGAGTGTCACAAGGAAAGGGATCTTAGCATGATGAGGTCTAGGGACCGCTCCCTAGTTCACATAGGATTGATTACCACCATGACCTTGGCCATAGTGACCTCCTCCTGTATGACCCGTATAGGGTGGCGTGGAATTCGCATAATGAGGTGGACCTTGACTAGTAGGAGCTACAAAGCCATAGTTGGGAGAGTAAGCATGTTGTGAATACCCACCTCCATAAGGTTGAGAGACCTGTCCATACTGCGCCCCATAGTAGTGTCCATAGGTCATCGGCTGCGATGCCCCATGAGACACTCCATAGGTAGGTACATACATTCCGGAAGTAGGTATATACATGCCCAAAGTAGGGATATATGTCGAGGAAGTAGCAATATAACCTCTAGAAACATGAACATAACCTCCTGAAACTACGGGTGGTATGTAGACTTGAGACACAACTGGTCTAGTAATCGTAGTACGGATCTGACTCGTAGCTACGTGACGACTCGAAGGACCACGAGAGTAAGGCGGAGGGTTTGCATTTGAAGAAATCAGAAGCGAGGACGAAGGAATCTCTATAAGAAGATATGTGCTAGTGCCTATCGTCACTCATCTAGAACCTGGTATCGATATGGGATCACTAACTCTAGACCTAGAAGGTACATAAGATGTAGCTTCCACCGCTGGGATGGAAGGTGCAATGTGACTAGTATTCCCAAACCTCTCCGCAAGGTAAGGCATGGGAATGCCCCCAGGTATAGTGTTAGGATCAAAGTCGGATTCAACATGAAATTTCAAATTGTGCATAGGAAAACCAGTGGTAACATAACTACCATAGCTGGTGCTAGGAGGGTCAAAGTGAGTCTCGACGTCTTCTGGCATTCCATATTGGTATCGGGTCAATGGGGAATCCGGCCTAGTATGAGTAGGTCTATCATGTAAAGATCCTATCTGGGAAATAATGAGACCGATCTCAGCTAGGTCAGGTGAGGGATCATATGTAGGAGTAAGTTCCCCATCGTCAATATGAATAGGAGGAGGTGGATCAGGAATAATCTCTGAGTGATCCTCCATGGTGTGTGAATCAATGTGTGACACAGTCCGCCTGGACCGACTAGGCCCCTCTCCCAAAGGAGGAGGAGAAGTGGAAGGAAAAAGTCCTGCTAACCAACGAGAATGACACGGAACCGCACCCGACTCCACAATGACTCAACAAAAAGCAAAGACTCTCTATTTACGTCAACCCTAGGCCAACTAACGTGCACAGAGCAATCGCTATCAAATCTAAAGCCAAAAGCAAGAAAACAAGGGCTGGATAAGTGAGCTCCCGAATGTGGCCGGTATGTCTCACCTAGGAGAGGCTTGAGAGGCCCTTGTCACCACAAGCGGAGGTTCGAAACCAATTATTGTGGCCCTCAGCTTCAACGCATATAGCGACTGTGTTGTCTGACCCCAACCTGGCCGGGACACATGCAGAATAAGCTCTACACATACCCCCTCGATATCCTAGGTAAGGTCACTAAGGTCACCTCGATATAATCAATGCTCAGGCGGACAGTCACAGGCGAGATTGACCGTATGGGCAGGGTAGCGAAGCCTGAAACTCCCGAAAGAGCCCCCAGATATGAATACAATCCTGGCTATATCGTCTGTGCTACACAGTTACCAACCAGGGGTTATCCCGATCAACAACCGCTCACACTGCCTAGTTCTTGACTCCCTTTTGAGAGGAGCCTCCTGAGAACGCTGGTTATATAAAGGATTTCACACACTCCCTGGACAGACACCTAGTTGTTGTAGTTTAGTGATCTTGGAGAATTAACTTTCAATGAACTATTCCAAGATCCTAAAACCTAAGCTTGTTACTGCACCCTAGAAAAGAAAAGAGTGTAATTCATTTTATTTAGCGTTGATTTTAGTTTGGCTTTATTACTCAAAAAATAGGATATGGTTGTGCAACTAATGGTGTTATGACGCAACAAGAAGTAAAATGCACACCTAACAATCAATGCAAATGCATTGTGTCCATGAAAATAGGGTATGCGTACTACGTGAGTGCACAATTTCTTCTTCAAATGCTGAATGCAAATTTCCCTATATGAATTCCTAACTATTACTCCAAAGCAAATCTAGATCTAATGCAAGTACAATGCAAAATGCATAATGCAATGCATGATGATAAGCAAATATTTTTTGGATTTTTTGAAAATAAAGAGATTCAAAAAGCAAAAGAATGACTCTAACCACCCCAGACTCTGCAAGCACACATAAACAGCATTCCAGCAAAGAACTAAGGCAAAAGGACTCTAATGCACTAATCTCAAACAAAAAATCAAAGATGCCATGACAAGAACTTTCATAAAAGAAAAAAATTAAGCTAAAAAAAATGTTTCTGGTCAAAACAGAGGTATTAACAGACTCATGAAGTGCCAAAGGAGACTCAGCAACTAACAGCATTCACCCAGCAATCCACTATCTTCCACAAAAAGGTAAAAAACCAGGGTATACACGACTGTGCACAGTAAACCCGCGTGTATACGCGGAAATCCCAGAGGAACCCGCGTGTATACGCGACTGTAAGTGACAACCCCACATACAGAAAGACAAAGATGCAAAAATTCCAGGCAAACAGATAGGCTGAGACTAAATTCACACCAATCAGGCTCTACCAGGCATACATGCCCCCATACCCGACACAGAAACAAGAGAGAGAGAGAGCAATTCAAATACATTGAATGCCAAAAGATCAACCCCCAAAGGACAATTACTAGGAACTACCCAGCAGAGTCACCAATTCTGTTACGGAGAGAAATTCCTATGGCTTGGGGTACCACAACAGACAGCTAGACTCCAGAAATCAATTTTTCTCAATATGCAATAGAAATAAAAACATCTAACACTAAAGGATCGAACATCATACCTTATTCTAGACGGTTGAAGTAGATCCCCGTTGAGCTTTGCAATCTTCAGCTTGAATTGTTATAGCACGTCCTCAACAACAAGTAAACAATACAAGCATACTATATTTC
>LPNX011102881.1:333503-356568 GCA_001517045.1 Pseudotsuga menziesii
GGTTATCAGGGAAAAGGCCGCGTATATCACTTTTCTAATGTTTTTAGGGATGGTCAATGATACATCAAAAGACAACAAATGTTCCATAGGGAATAATGAGTCTGCAGCGGGACAGGGGAAGGCCATACAATGTGTGATTCACCTAGTGTGGTGAAATCTGCTATAACACACACTAAGTCCTAACTGAATCAAAGTGCAATAGATGACTGAGTCTAACTGAAAGTGACTCATCACATGTAACTACATTTCCAACTGAAGGGGGTAGTGCATCCATAACTCCAAGTAGCTTCGATGGAGTTAACTGAAGTGACACATCTCATCAGAGGTGGTTGTAAGTGCCAGTGTTAGCTCCAGTTCATAAATAATGACCAAAAATAATCAAATAATGAATGGAGATGCCTTCACAACTCAGCTTAACTAATTGTAACAATCAGTTAGCAATTAGTTGCATTTATGACAAGCAGATCACCCCAGAAATGCTCCCTATTTGAAGGAGGAATCCCAGTTATCCTCCCTTAATGAAGGAGAAAGCTTAGTTGGCCTCCTTGACTAAAGGAGGGTGTGGGTGAGATCATGATGATGTGATAGTGTGCTCATCTGATGCGAAGTAAGTCAATTAAACTTAGGATAGTGGGTAAACAGGCCAAAATTGACCAAATAAGTGTGCATGTTGGGTAAATGACTCCAACGTTCCCCAAAAAACAATGAATGGGTTTTTGACAATTGATTCACATGTTTCTTAGAGGGAAAGAGTCATTGTCAAACATGTTATATGTTGGATACATTTACCACCTTACACACTCATTTTGGTCAATTTGTCCTAGTTAAACCACTATCCTAAGTATTATTGACTTAATTAATATAAGAGGAGCACTAGATGACATCAGCTAGATCACATCCATGCCAACCTTCAGTCAAGGAGGCTAACTTAGCCTTCTTCTACATTCGGGGAGGCTAACTGGAGAACTCCGGGGGTGATCTGAGTGTCATTAATGTACCGTATTGCTAACTAATGGTTACAATCAGTTAAATAGAGTAGTGAAGATGCCTTCCTTCATTAAATTGATTATTTAAAGATTATTTAATGAACTGGAGTCAACAGGGGCACCTCCAACCACTTCTGATGTTTAGTTACACTTCAGTTAACCTCACTAGGGTTCAGTGGAGTCATTGATGTGCTACCACTTGATGGTTTACTTGTTGTGACATGTGTCTGACCTCATTTCAGTTAGACTCAGTCATTTATTGCACTGCGACTTCAGTTAGGGCTCAGTTGAGTCAATTAGGGTTTTGATCAGTGGTTAACTTGAGTGTTGACTATGGCTTACATTCAGTTAATCTAGACTCACTCATTCAATTCAAATGACCTCCTTGGGAATTCAAATTGATTTGTCATTCATGCTTGTAGCATGATCTTGTATTGTATTACTCATTCTTTGTGTGAATATACAGAGCGGCTACTCATTTTTAGCACAATTACACCATTTTCATGTATTATTGTTATTAATCTTTGATGAGACTGTGCTTGAGTCTGTGAATCACTGTGTAGATTAATATGGTATCAGAGCTCACGGTGGGATGAAGCTCAAATATCTCAAAAACAAGTTTTTTGACAGATCTTGCATGAAAATTGAGCAATAGCTCAAAAATCCAGCACTGCACCAGAAGCCAAGGCTTACCACTTAATACCCCAAGTAAAGAACTTGTTGATCAAGCTTGCTTGATTGATTATGCTGGGTGTGATGAAATCCTAAAATGTCTAGGTTGTCCGACCTTACATTGCCCTTTCTATTGTGATTTTCATGTTTTCTATAGGTGAAGCATTCGCTCCAGCAGATTCAGATGGCCTCTTTAGTAGATATTTTGACTCCATTCAATTTCCACTCATGGAAAGGAGACATGGAGATCCGGCTACACTCTAGAGGACTCTATAGAGTGACCATGGACACTGAAGATGAGCCTGGTACTGCAATAGACAAATCAAGATTCTTGAACAAGAAGGATGAAGCATTCGGATTCTTGTGCCTCTCTATTTCCCGGGATCTTATTTTCCATATTTCGGGATTGAAGACTCCAAAGGAAATTTGGGACAAATTGGAAACCCTATATGGAAATTAGGATGATTTGAGAGTTTACCAGCTTGAAAATTAATTGATGTCTCTCCAGCCTTCCAATTTCGAGACCCTGAATGACTTTTTCACAAAGTTCAAGCACATTGTCTTACTCTTGAAGCAATGCAAAGTGGAGAAGGCAGATGATCAGCTCATTCTCACCATACTCTCCAAACTTGGAGCTGATTATTCAGTTTTTGTCTCTACATTCTATGTGGGAAAGCTCACAACCCCTGGATGGAAGATGTCTACACTCAATGCCTTCATTGAGTCCCTAACAAGTGAACATGGTAAGCTTGTCCAGATGGGGATCATTAGATCCACCCATGATCAAGCCCTCCATGTCTCAAGGCCCAAATATCTGAAGGGTAAAGGAAAGTAGCAGAAGAACCCAAAAACTAAATTCAAAGATCCTAATCCTAAAGTTGAAAACCAGCAGCATGATGAGTCTTCCAGCTCAAGGAAGAACAAAGGAAAAGGGCATCATGGAAAAGAAAAATTCAAGTTTTCATACTGCGGGAAGGGATTCCACCCTGAACATGCCTACATGAAGAAAAAGCTTGATGAAGAAACCTCTCTCCTTGAGAGAAATCACATCAATATTTCGAAAAGCTTTCGGAGGAGAGATCAGTAATATCGGGAACCACAACATGAAAATAGTCATGCCCTCATGGAAAGCACTTCGAAGTCCAAAGCACTCTTGATTGATTCTAGAGCTTTGAACCACATGATGGCTGAAAGAGAGTCCTTTTCATCCTTGGAGACCGGAAAATCCATCCCCATCCACATGGGAGATGACTCCACCATAATTTTAGAAGGACAAGGTACAGTTGATCTTGAGAATGGCTATTTTTCAAAGGTTTTGTATGTACCGTCTCTGGCATCAAATCTCCTTAGTGTCTATCATATGACACATACAGGAGTTCCTAAGAGAGTTTCTTTCATCCCAAATGATGTTGAGATAACGGAACTTGCATCTGGGAAACTCATTGCTAAAGGCTGTTGGGTATATGTTATATTATTTGCATGTGCATATGGAGAGGAGGTGCGCATGTCAGCGTTGCAGCTCGGCGATCCCAAAGGCACCTTTGACGGAAATAGGCCATAGGCCCTGTTTCTGTTCAAAAATGGTCGTTAGGCCATTTCCGATGCGAGCGTAGTGAGCAATTTTTTTTGGCTATTTATAGATTTTATGGCTATTTATAGTTGTTTGTGGCTATTTTTAGAATTTGTCTAAAAATATGTAACTTTATCCTGGTTAAGGGATTGGAGTCTTTTTCTAATCCGGGTTAACGAATTAGGGTATTTGGATGTTGCGGAGTACCTATATTTTGTATTGTGAGGATTTCATAATGTAATGAAGAGAAAATAGAAGGTGTGGCTCCAAGGTTTTCTAGTTTTCCTGGTTAAGGGTTTCTAGGGTAAATCTCTATGTTTATGTGTGAATTATGTGTTGTGATTTCTATTTTGCTTAAAAAAATATGTATGCTTTGCTTCTCTACACAAGTTTAAAACTTACATGTGGTATCAGAGCTCGATTTTGGCATCAGGGGGACGCGTTTGCTGCTAAGGCTTCGACGCGGTTGATAGATCTCGGGTCTATGATAAACTTGGGTTCAGTGGGAGCTTTGTAGTGTTGATTTGTGCATTGAAAGAGAATGGAAAGCACTTCAAGAATTGAGATCGAGAAATTTAATGGCCAAAATTTTGAGCTATGGAAGCTCAAAATGGAGGATCTTCTGGTAGATCGAGAACAGTGGATTACTATGGATCTAGGTAAGAAACCCACTGCAACGTCACAAGAATATTGGGATAAATTAGAAAGAAGGGTGAGGAGTACAATACGATTGTGCTTATCAAAATCTGTGTTGTTGAATGTATCTGGTGAAGATAGTGTAGTAAAGCTATGGGAAAAACTAGGGAGTTTGTATCAATCAAAATCCCTTGTGAACAAGTTGTTTCTGCAAAAGAAGTTGTTTCACCTCATAATGGATGAGAATGACACTGTAACAGAGCATTTGAATGTCTACAATACTCTAGTAAGTCAGATAACCTCTGTTGGTATTAAAATGGTTGAAGAAGATAAATGTATTACATTATTGTGTTCTTTGCTATATTCCTGGGATAACCTAATTGTTGCAATAGGTAGTTCTAGCCAGGCGACCTTAAAATTTGATGAAATTGTATCTTCCCTACTATCAGAAGAGATGAGGCGGAAAACCATTGATAATAATAGCATGGATTCCTTGTCTGTGAGAGGTCTCCCTAGGAGAGAAACAAAAATAAAGGATCTGGGGGGATATCTAAATCTAAGGGTAGATCTAAATCCCCAGGGAAAGGAATAAGGAAGTGTTGGAAATGCGGTAAAGCTGGGCACTATAAAAAGGATTGCAGATATAAGAATGTTGAGAAAGCAAATGGATATGAAGACAACCCTTCCACAGAGGTGAAGAACTCCTCAGAAGAAGGAGGGGATGTGTACCTAGCTTCCACAGGTAATCCTTCAGAACATGATACATGGCTGATTGACTCAGGTGCGTCATGTCATATGACCCCTCATAGGGAGTGGTTTTGTGAATATGAAAAGTACAATGGAGGAGATGTGTACTTGGGAGATGATTCACCAGCCAGTATCATTGGACGTGGTAGAGTCAAGATAAAACTAAAGGATGGAAGGATTAGAACTCTGCCTGGAGTGCTAAACATTCCAAATCTAGCAAGAAACTTGATATCTGTCAGAAAGATGGATGTTGCAGGTGTAAAGATTGTGTGTGGAGATGGTGGTTGCAAAATGGTTTGAGGATCAATGGTATTGATGAGGGGAGTTCGGTATGAAACTCTATACAAACTATTGGGAAAAACCATCACTGATGAATGTAAAAATTCTGTTGTGCTGGAGGAAGGAGGTAAAGATGACAAAACCCTGACTGCATCAAGAGGAAAGATAATGCTATGGAATCAAAGAATGGGGCATATTGGAGAAAAGGGACTTCAAGCATTACAAGGTAAATATATGGTTGAAGGTATGACTGATTGCACTTTGGATTTTGATTTCTATGAACATTGCATATATGGAAAACAAAATCGAGTAAGATTTGCATTTGGTGCTACAAGAGCAAAGGGAATTCTAGAATTAATACATAGTGATGTGTTTGTGACCTGTTCTTGTTCCATCATTAGGAAAATCTATGTATTATGTTTCATTTATAGATGATTTCTCAAGGAACATATGGATTTATTTCCTTCGAAAGAAATCTAAAGTATTTGCCAATTTTAAAAAATTTAAGGCTCTTGTAGAAAATCAGTCAGAAAAGAAAATAAAGGTGTTGAGGACAGATAATGGTGGAGAGTTCTGTGGGAATGAATTCGAGGAATTTTGTAAGAAGTGTGGAATAGGAAGGCAAAAGACTACTCCATACACACCTCAACAGAATGGATTTTCTGAAAGGATGAATAGGACGTTGATGGAAAAGGCAGGGAGCATGCTAAGAAGCATTGGGATAGGACAATAATTCTGGGTAGAAGCAATGGAGACAGCATGTTACTTGTTAAACCAATCGCCAACATCAACATTGATTGATAAAACTCCACAAGTGGTATGGACTAGTAAGAAACCCTCTATTAAGCATCTGAAATTTTTTGGTTTTGATGCTTATGTACATGTTCCAAAGGAGAAAAGGAGCAAGTTGGATAACAAAGTTGAGAAGTGTATCTTTATTGGCTATAAAGATGGTATGAAAGGGTATAAGCTTTGGAATCCTATAACTAAGAAGACAGTTTACAGTTGAGATGCTGTGTTTCGAGAGGTTAAAGAAGTCCCCAGACAGGAAGTGAATCCAATGGAAAAGGAACCAGAGAAAATAGAGTTTAAGTTAGAAGGTGAAGAATCTAACTCAATAGAAGAAGCAAATCAGAAGAAGAAGAACCTTATACTCCAGTTTTGAGGAGATCATCTCGAGAAATAAGGCAACCAAAAAGGTATTCCCCTCCTGATTTTAGCTCTCATTTTGCTATGTCTATTACTGATGATGATCCTAGAAATGTGAAGGAAGCTGTTAATTCAGAGGATAGTGATCTCTGGAAAAAGGCCATGGATGAAGAAATGGATTCCTTGGACAAAAATGAAGCTTGGAAGCTAGTTTAGTTACCAGCTGGGAGAAAAGCTGTTGGGAGAAAATGGCTATTTAAAAAGAAGTTGAATGCAGAAGGTAAACTGGCTAAGTATAAAGCTCGCTTGGTAGCAAAGGGATATTCTCAGGTAGAGGGGATTGATTTTGGTGAAATATTTTCTCTAGTTGTAAAATTAACTTCTATTAGATTTCTTCTTTCTATTGCTACTGCTTTTGATCTTGAGGTAGAGTAGATGGATGTGAAGACAACATTCTTACATGGGGATCTGGAAGAAGAAATATACATGAAACAACCAGAAGGGTTCATAGTAAAGGGAAAGAATGAGTTGGTATGCAAACTAAAGAAGTCCCTTTGTGGTCTAAAGCAATCTCCAAGGATGTGGTACCAAAAGTTTGACACATACATACTTGGATTGGGGTTTGTGAGAAGCAAAGCTGATCATTGTGTATATTTCAGACAGGTTGGTGATCACTTCGTTAACATAGTTTTGTATGTTGATGACATGTTGTTGATTGGAAACAACAAAGATGTCATAAAGGAGGTGAAATCTCAATTGTCCTCCAAGTTTGATATGAAAGATATCTGTGCTGCAAACTTCATTCTGGGAATGGAGATAAGAAGAGATTGTGCAAACAAAATGATCAGTTTAAATCAAAGAAAATATGTTGAGACGGTACTACAGAGATTTAACATGCATGAAAGTAATTCGGTCAAGGTTCCTATTCTTGTAGGTGTAAAGTTATCTGTAGAGCAATGTCCCAAGACACTGGAAGAAGAAGAAGACATGTCATAGGTTCCATATGCCAGTGCAGTTGGTAGTTTGGTTTATGCAATGGTCTGTACAAGACCATACATTGCTCATGCAGTGGGAGTTTTGAGCAGATATATGTCAAAACCAGGAAAGGAGCATTGGACAGCTGTAAAGAGGGTCTTCAGATATTTGTGTGGCACCACAGATTATGCAATCTGCTACCAAGGAAGGCCTAGACTAAATAGAGTAATAAATGTACATGGATTTGTTGATGCAGACTGGGCTAGAGACCTTGATCATATAAGATCTACAAGTGGGTATGTGTTCAACCTATTTGGAGGAGCTATCAGTTGGATGAGCAAGAGACAAGCTGTAGTTGCACTCTCAACTACAGAAGCTAAATACATGGTAGCCACTCATGCAAGCAAAGAAGTTGTGTGGTTGCAAAGATTGTGTTCAAGTATTGGGTTTGTACAGAAAGATGTAAGGTTAGAATGTGATAGCCAAAGTGCAATATTCCTAGCAAAGAACCCTACTTATCATGCTAATACAAAGCATATTGATGTGCAATATCACTTTGTGAGAGATATGGTTGAAGAAAAGAAGGTGTTGCTAGAGAAGGTTGACACCATGAAAAATGTTCCAGACTCATTAGCAAAGTCTGTTAGTACAGAGAAGTTCTCTTGGTGTAGAGAATCTATGGGCATTAATGCCCTGAACTTGTGACTTTATGAGTACATGACTCATTGCTATGCAAAGGAAACAACAAGTGGGAGAATGTTGGGTATATGTTATATTATTTGCATGTGCGTATGGAGGGGAGGTGCACATGTCAGCGCTACAGCTTGGCGATCCCAAAGGCACCTTCGATGGAAATGGTCGTTAGGCCATTTCCAATGCGAGCATAGCGAGCAAATTTTTTTGCCTATTTATAGATTTTATGCCTATTTATAGTTGTTTGTGGCTATTTTTAGAATTTGTCTAAAAATATGTAACTTAATCCCGGTTAAGGGATTGGAGTCATTTTCTAATCTGGGTTAATAGATTAGGGTATTTGGATGTTACGGAATACCTATATTTTGTATTGTGAGGATTTCATAATGTAATGAAGAGAAAATAGGAGGTGTGGCTCCAAGGTTTTCTAGTTTTCCTGGTTAAGGGTTTCCAGGGTAAATCTCTGTGTTTATGTATGAATGATGTGTTGTGATTTCTATTTTGCTTAAAATAATCTGTATTCTTTGATTCTATGCACAGGTTTAAAACTTACAAAGGACTTGCAAACCATCATGCAAAAGCCTATGAGCTCTCCCACTTTGTGGCAGATGCAAAGCCCACCGCTTTGCTAACTCATGGAAATGAAGTTAGTAGGCTATCGCATGAAAGGTTTGGCCATATAAATTTCAAATATTTGCAGCAATTACAGAAAAACACCATGGTTGAAGGCCTCCCAGTCATCAAGGAAACCACTGGAAATTGCAAGGGCTATGTGGTTGGAAAACACCCTGAGCACAAGCTCGATCGGGGGAAGGCAAACTGAGCTACATGCATATTGGGGCTGATACATTCTGATATTAGCAGTCTGATTCCTGTCACATCCATGAATGGATCAAGGTATCTTCTAGCTTTTATTGATGATTTTTCAAGGTACACATGGGTCTTCTTTCTCAAAAAGAAGTCTGAAGTACGTGAATTTTTTTTGAACTGAAGGCCTTGATCGAGAATGCATCTGGGATTAAGATCAAGATATTGAGATATGATAATGGTGGGGAGTATGTTAGTAATTAGTTTCTATACATATGCTCCCAAAGTGGTATTCAGGTCCAACATTCAATTCCCTACACTCCCTAGCAGAACGGAGTAGCGGAAAGGAAGAATCGGTCTCTCAAGGAGATGACCACCTGTATGTTGGAATCAAAGAAGTTGGATGAAAATTTGTGGGCTGAATCCATGCATGCTGTAAAATAAATTCAGAATAGAGTTCCAAAATAATCCATGAAATGGAAGACGCCTTTCGAAGCATACTTCAGACACAATCCAAATGTGTCGAACCTACGGGTGTTTGGGTCCACTGCATGGGCTTGGAATCCAATTGATAAAAGAAGGGATTTGCAACCACAAAGCATAGAATGTCTATTTATTGGGTATCCTGATGAGTAACAAGGTTTCAAGCTGCTAAATATCAAAACAAAACAGATCATCATCGAGAGAAGTGTCAAGTTCAATGAGCCTCTTCAGGAGGTGGAACTAGTGAAGGAGAAAACTGTTGAATTTCCTTCCTATTCTATTGAATATTTGGATGATGAAATTGGGGGTGATGACCTTGATTTGGATCCTATTATTTCTGATATCAGTTTGCATCAAACATAATATTCTAAATCAGAACCTGAAGTACAAAATCATCTTCCCACATGGGCCCGACAGACACTCTCCTCCACAGGAGATAACAATGGAAATCCGAATGATCCAAGGAGAACCCGGTCTGATTTCCAAAGAGTAGTATTGCTCTCTCTTGTCCTGATAATATGCTGTCTAAAAATTACTATTTGATGATTAGTTCAGAGCCAAAATCCTACTACCATGCTCGGAAGAATTCAAGATGGCAAGTTGCCATGGATGAAGAGATGAATTCTCTTCAGAAAAACACTACTTGGGAGCTAGTTTCTCTTCCTCCAGGAAGAAAATTGGTTCAATGAAAGTGGGTGTTTTAGAAAAAGGTTTATGCTGATGGAAGCACCTACAAATATAAGGAAATTCTGGTGGAAAATTTTTTCTCTCAGATCCAAGGTGTGGACTACCATGAGACCTTTGCACCAGTTGCAAAAATGGACTCCATCCGCCTAGTTTTGGCAATTTCAGCATCTAAGCACTGGGAAGTGCATCATATGGATGTTAAGTCATCCTTTATACATGGACATATTCATGAGGAGATATACATGAAGAATCCTGAGGTCTACATATCTGATCCATATTTGGTTTGCAAGCTAAAGAAGTCACTATAGGGGTTAAAACATGCCCCAAGAGAGTGGTATTCCAAGATGGATGCCTTCCTTCTCTCGCAAAACTTCCAAAGGTGTATATCAGATCCAAATGTGCATTTACAATAGTCTAATGGTAATTGATTATTATTTTTTCATATTTTGATGAATCACTGATCACAAGTAGCACAGTTGCTTCCATTTCAGCCATCAAAACTACTCTCCACAATGCCTTTGAAATGAGTGATTTGGGGCTCCTAAAACAATTTTTGGGGCTCGAAATTGAGCAAACTTCTGATGGGATTATGGTCACTCAATCCAAATACATATTAAATATGTTATTCAATTTTAACATGGCTGAATGTAGGCCTACACCATTCCCTTTCCTTTCAAGGATCATCCTTGAAGAAGGAAAAAGCACACCTCCCATGGACTGCACTATCTATCGACAGCTGATTGGTAGCTTGTTGTACTTGACACATTATTGGCCTGATATCTATTATGCCATGGATTTTGTATCAAGATACATGCACCAGAATCATGATCTTCATTGGAAGGCATCCAATAGGATCCTCCAGTATATTCAGGGAACCAGGACCTACGGCATTCACTATGCTACAGACTCCGAGCTAGAGCTGGCTGCATACACAGATTCCCATTGGGCGGGTGATTCTATTGATCAAAATTATACTTCTGGATATGTATTCGTGTTTGGTGGTGGCCCCATTTTCTAGTCTAGCAAAAAGCAAGCTTCCATAGCACTATCTTTAGCAGAGGCCGAGCATCGAGGAGCGGTGAATGCTTGCATCCAAGCAGTTTGGTTGCAAGGAATTCTTTCATAGTTTGATCTAGGTAGTACTTTGTCCACTGTCCTCTTTTGTGAAAATCAAAGTGCTATTAAGATATCCACAGATCCAATTATGAGTTAAAGGTCCAAGCATGTAGAGATCCACATGCACTATATCAGGGAGCTAGTGCATGACAGGACCATCATTCTACAATACTTCCCGACTGATGAGCAGATTGCAGACATCTTCACCAAGAGATTTTTAGAAAATAATTTCACTTACCTCCGTTCACTATTGGGGGTGAGTTCATCAGGGTGATTCATACTACTTTCAGTGTTTAGCTTGAAGGGGGGGTTTTCCCATTGGGTTTTCCCTCTTTTCCTCACCTAGTTTGTTTTTTAGCATTGTTTCAGTTTCAACATTGTATAGGGTGACCTATGGCCTTAGTTGCCATGGCCCTAGCATTTTTATGCATTTATGTTTTCTAACTCCTCCTGAGTATAGCTTAAGGGGGGGTGTTGGAGACATTTACCACCTTACACACTCATTTTGGTCAATTTGGCCTAGTTAAACCACTATCCTAAGTATTATTGACTTAATTAACATCAGAGGAGCACTAGATGACATTAGCTAGATCACATCCACACCTACCTTCAGTCAAGGAGGCTAACTGGAGCACTTCGGGGGTGATCTAAGTGTCATTAATGCACCATATTGCTAATTGATGCTTACAATCAGTTAACATAGCAGTGAAGGCACCTTCCTTCATTAAATTGATTATTTAATGAACTGGACTCAACAGGGGCACCTACAACCACTTATGATGTTCAGTTACACTTCAGTTAACCTCATCGAGGTTCATTGGAGTCATTCATGTGCTACCATTTGATGGTTGGCTTGCTGTGACATGTGTCTGACCTACTTTCAGTTAGAAGCAGTCATTTGTTGCACTTCGACTTCAGTTGGGGATCAGTTGAGTCAATTAGGGTTTTGATCAGTGGTTAACTTGAATGTTGATTGTGACTTACATTCAGTTAAGCTAGACTCACTCATTCAATTCGAATGACCTCCTTGGGAATTCGAATTGCTTTTTCATTCATGCTTGCAGCATGATCTTGTATTGTGTTACTCATTCTTTGTGTAAATATATAGAGCGGCTACTCATTTTGTAGCACAATTACACCATTTTCATGTATTATTGTTATTAATCTTTGATGAGACTGTGCTTGAGCCCCTAGATCACTGTGTAGATTAATATTATAGATACTAAAAATAATGAATTTTTTATTGGCTTAATGGTTGTTAAAGGTGGATACTTGACTCTAGAATCAGGAAAAAAAAATGCCTATGTGTATTAGGATTATAGACCATGAAATGTTATATACCACTACACTAGCCTAATATCTAGTGTAAGAATCAATTTACGTATGCTTTAAAAAAAATGGGTCACGGATATGATACTTGCTACCTCATTTTGAGCATGAGAAATTGATGGATACCATTTGAAAAAAAGATGATGTGGATGGAATACATGAGTGAGCGGTGTGAAAAATATTTATTATGGTTAGGTGAGTGTTTTAAAATTCATGTCGTATAGTTTCATTAAATGATTTTCTATTTTATAAATAAAGTGTTTCTACCGCAACAGGTTCTCCCTGAATTTATTTTACTTAAACTCTGGGGCCCCTCCTCATCTTTTTACTTGGTTTGACTGCGAAGTGCTTGAAACCCTCGGGCTTATCTTTCTTTCATTTAACCTTGAAGTTGGATGCCTGTTGATTTGTGTGCCATGTTTGATTTCGGTTTGAGTGGGGCGTGTTTGGCTTACCACCTGAAGAAAGGTAAGATCTTGCCTTCGTGAAGAAAAATGATTTTTGGCTGCGGTAATCCTTAATGCTGTTTTCATTGTTGATTTTTTCTTTATGATCGCTTGCTCAAAAGTTTCTACTTACCCGCTGTTGCGGCCGGGAAGAGGTAGTTGGCCTCCGTTTCAGGTATCATCCGACGTGCGACCCTGTCTTCCCCCACCCGAACTTATTCTTTTCACCTCATCACCTGCCTCCGACCATTGTTCCGTCCGCCGTTGCGGATGAGGCACCCTTCCTGGTTCTCGAAGCATTTTCCTCTCGACGTCCGATCTCCTCCTTTTTTTGCCCATGCTCTCAAGCATCCGGTCCTTATGCTCCTCCATCGTTGCAGCCCCTGAAGTCTTGTCCTGTCCAATGCATAAGCTGGCCGACCGTCGATTTACAATTTTGCCGCCTCAAGCTTAAGCAAGTACTCGTCCGGACAAACCAAGGCGGCTTCTTATGGATCTATCGTTCTAGTGGGAAAGTTTAAATGTTTAAGTTTTCAGTTTAACGAATAATGCACCAAGATTGTTTGCAGGAGGAATCCCATGGGTCGACAAAGTGATCTGGAGCCAAGGAAAGGACAAAACGAGCGAATGACAGAGACACCTACAAGGTGGATTCATCAGTTACTGGTCAGAAGATAAACGCTCACAGAAAATGATTGGGAAAACACAGCGGCCAGGAGATGAAGCTGAAGCATTGAGGATGCCGGAAGAGGACACGCTGGAAGGCAGCCCAAGGGGCAGCAGTTCTAGTTTAAATATTTAGAAGTAGGACTGAGAAAAGGATTTTTTCCCTGGAAAACTTTGTATTTGTTTACTTGTAAGATGAACTACTTCGTTTTGCATAGGAACTGCAATTTTTGCCTGTCGGAGAGGGTGAAAATTGAAATATATCAATGCAAACTCAATGAATAACGCTGAAGAGGAACTATTTCGTTTTCAGCAGTGTTTCATTTACTGTAAGAGTATTCGATATTCTGAACCTATGTTCTTATTAAATGTTCTTCAGTAATTTCTGGATATTTTTCGTCGTGAGTAAATGGATGTTGTTATAAAATGATCGTCTATCTAGTTATTTGAATATTTGTAAGTGTTCATGTGCTTTAGAAGAAGTATCAGCTACCTGTGATTCTTCTTTGTGTATGTGAAAATGTATTGCTCACCCAAAATAATA
Source organism: Pseudotsuga menziesii (assembly GCA_001517045.1). Taxonomy (NCBI): domain Eukaryota; kingdom Viridiplantae; phylum Streptophyta; class Pinopsida; order Pinales; family Pinaceae; genus Pseudotsuga; species Pseudotsuga menziesii. The sequence goes on from LPNX011102881.1 coordinate 347,289, forward strand.
ACCGTGCTCCCTAGGGATAGTGTAGATAGTTATCTTATTTCTTTTGTATCTGGTTTGGTTGCTTGCGAGCACAAGACGAAGGGTAAGAACCTGCGCATCACTTTGTGACCGCTCCCAACAGGTTGATCACTCTGCATTTAGTTAGGCACTTGCATATCATTTCTTTAAGTCAAAATGCAAAAACTCGGTGGGTCGGGCTGCAACTGGTAAAGCCTTAGTTTTGTTCCTTGACCTACGGTAGCCGGACCGCAAACCGGACGGATTCCCTATTCCAAACAGTCAACGGGCTAGTTGGGAACGTTGATTGGGGAGAATCCCTTACTGTTGCCGCCTGCGATTTTTCGGGCCTCAACAGTTTTGGCACTAGAAGGAGGGCCTCCAGTGCATGGCTGGCTGAGGAAACCCATTTTACAGAGATCATTCCACTGGTTACAGTTCTGAAAGTAGTGGACCGCGTAATCCGATTCCAGTAGAAGAAAACAGAGAACATCTATATCTTGTTCGCAACGAAATTGTAAATGATCTAAGAATACATACCCGTGCTTATGTAAAGAAGATTGGAGGGTTGCCTATTATCCACAAATTGCCGAGAAGAGAGTACAAGAAGAAAGACTGTCCTCTAATTGAAGATTCAGTGTTGGTGGGAGACTGGGAAGAACTCGTGGAAACTGCCATACAGGAGGTTGAATTTCCTTTGAACCAAGTAGGCCCAGACACTCCTTACAGTTCTCCTGTTCACACCCCTGTTGGTTCACCTCCACATTCTCCACCCCAACTCATGGCCGGTGTTAACGCCAATCAACCCCCACATAATCCTCCACCACCTGCATGGAAATCTAGATCACCTCTAAATCTGACCCCACCTTTGCATGACCTACCTCGATCCTTCGAAAATTTATTACCTAAGTTCGATCCAAATGAGAAGATATTAGTGGATGACCACTTACAGATTTTTTATTTGGCTATAGAAGGACTAAAGGCAGGGGAGCATGAAGATGTGGTTTGTAGGTTGTTCCCACATACCCTCAAAGGAGTTGCAGCCTCTTGGTATTTTGGATTGCCCACCAATTCTATCCTAGACTGGGATACCTTTGAAACAATGTTCAGAAGTAAGTATGCAGTCCAAAAGACTCATGCCGCCCTTATGAAAGGTCTATGTGCTTTGAAGAAAGAAAAAAGGGAAAAAGTGCACGGCTTCACACAAAGGTTTGCAGCATATCTAAAAAAATTCTCTGAAACAGATAAGCCTTCAGACAAGGTACTGATCGAATACTATACTTCAGCTTTGGGTCCTGATCTAGACATGTTTGCAAAAGGTAAGGCCAAGCCTACTTTGATGGAGACTTATGAAGAGGCAGAAGTAGTGGAAGCAGAAAGGGAGAGCATTGAAGATTATCCTGAGCAGGCGGGGGGAAAAAGGAAAACCTTGCTGTTTACTAAGCCCAAAGAGGAGAAAGCACCAGATTATGAAGGTATGGCCAAAATGATGCAAAAGTTGTCTAACAAGATCATAGACTTAGAAAAGGAAAAAGAAGCACAAAAGTTTTTTAGGCCATATTATCAGAAAAGGGAGGATAGCAATCAGACCCAACCTCCTCCTCCGAAAACTGCATCCATGAACCTGACAGAGATAGGGATGGAAAATTTCTGTACTTTTCATCAACAGCCTCATTCCGAAAGGAACTGTCCACAATGGATAAATTCAATGACATTGGTCATGAATCAGATGTTGGATTCGAGGTTAACGGAGGAAGCTGAAGATGAAAAGAACGAAAATGCTGCTTCCACTTCTACAAAGGGACAGGAGGAGGAGACCATGGCATTATGGAATTCTGTCTCCCTACTCGATGTAGAGGAATAAAATACACAAGGACGCAAAGGTATCAGGGAGGCTAACGTGACAACTAGGAGCAAAGAGGCGGTTAATGATGACAGTCTGCTGCTCCCAAAGATTCGAAGGCTGCAAAGAAATATCAAAAAGAAATTTCAAGACAAATCATTGGCTGATCAGCTGTTTTATGCCTATTTATAGCTGTTTGTGGCTATTTTTAGAATTTGTCTAAAAATATGTAACTTAATCCCGGTTAAGGGATTGGAGTCATTTTCTAATCTGGGTTAATAAATTAGGGTATTTGGATGTTACGGAATACCTATATTTTGTATTGTGAAGATTTCATAATGTAATGAAGAGAAAATAGGAGGTGTGGCTCCAAGGTTTTCTAGTTTTCCCGGTTAAGGGTTTCCAGGGTAAATCTCTGTGTTTATGTATGAATGATGTGTTGTGATTTCTATTTTGCTTAAAATAATCTGTATGCTTTGATTATATGCACAGGTTTAAAACTTACAAAGGACTTGCAAACCATCATGCAAAATCCTATGAGCTCTCCCACTTTGTGGCAGATGCAAAGCCCACCGCTTTGCTAACTCATGGAAATGAAGTTAGTAGGCTATCGCATGAAAGGTTTGGCCATATAAATTTCAAATATTTGCAGCAATTACAGAAAAACACCATGGTTGAAGGCCTCCCAGTCATCAAGGAAACCACTGGAAATTGCAAGGGCTATGTGGTTGGAAAACACCCTAAGCACAAGCTCGATCGGGGGAAGGCAAACTGAGCTACATGCATATTGGGGCTGATACATTCTGATATCAGCAGTCTGATTCCTGTCACATCCATGAATGGATCAAGGTATCTTCTAGCTTTTATTGATGATTTTTCAAGGTACACATGGGTCTTCTTTCTCAAAAAGAAGTCTGAAGTACGTGAATTTGTTTTTGAACTGAAGGCCTTGATCGAGAATGCATCTGGGCTTAAGATCAAGATATTGAGATATGATAATGGTGGGGATTATTTTAGTAATTAGTTTCTATAAATATGCTCCCAAAGTGGTATTCAGGTCCAACATTCAATTCCCTACACTCCCTAGCAGAACGGAGTAGCGAAAAGGAAGAATCGGTCTCTCAAGGAGATGACCACCTGTATGTTGGAATCAAAGAAGTTGGATGAAAATTTGTGGGATGAATCCATGCATGCTGTAAAATAAATTCAGAATAGAGTTCCAAAATCATCCATGAAATGGAAGACCCCTTTCGAAGCATACTTTAGACACAAGCCAAATGTGTCGAACCTACGGGTGTTTGGGTCCACTGCATGGGCTTGGAATCCAATTGATAAAAGAAGGGATTTGCAACCACAAAGCATAGAATGTATATTTATTGGGTATCCTGATGATTAACAAGGTTTAAAGCTGCTAAATATCAAAACAAAATAGATCATCATCGAGAGAAGTGTCAAGTTCAATGAGCCTCTTCAGGAGGTGGAACTAGTGAAGGAGAAAACTGTTGAATTTCCTTCCTATTCTATTGAATATTTGGATGATGAAATTGGGGGTGATGAACTTGATTTGGATCCTATTATTTCTGATATCAGTGTGCATCAAACATAATATTCTAAATCAGAACCTGAAGTACAAAATCATCTTCCCACATGGGCCCGACAGACACTCTCCTCCACAGGAGATAACAATGGAAATCCGAATGATCCAAGGAGAACCCGGTCTGATTTCCAAAGAGTAGGTATTTCTCTCTCTTGTCCTGATAATATGCTGTCTAAAACTTACTATTTGATGATTAGTTCAGACCCAAAATCCTACTACCATGCTCGGAAGGATTCGAGATGGCAAGTTGCCATGGATGAAGAGATGAATTCTCTTCAGAAAAAAACTACTTGGGAGCTAGTTTCTCTTCCTCCAGGAAGAAAATTGGTTCAATGAAAGTGGGTGTTTTAGAAAAAGGTTTATGCTGATGGAAGCACCTACAAATATAAGGAAATTCTGGTGGAAATTTTTTTCTCTCAGATCCAAGGTGTGGACTACCATGAGACCTTTGCACCAGTTGCAAAAATGGACTCCATCCTCCTAGTTTTGGCAATTTCAGCATCTAAGCACTGGGAAGTGCATCATATGGATGTTAAGTCATCCTTTATACATGGAGATATTCATGAGGAGATATACATGAAGAATCCTGAGGGCTACATATCTGATCCATATTTGGTTTGCAAGCTAAAGAAGTCACTATAGGGGTTAAAACATGCCCCAAGAGAGTGGTATTCCAAGATGGATGCCTTCCTTCTCTCGCAAAACTTCCAAAGGTGTAGATCAGATCCAAATGTGCATTTACAATAGTCTAATGGTAATTGATTATTATTTTTTTATATTTTGATGAATTACTGATCACAAGTAGCACAGTTGCTTCCATTTTAGCCATCAAAACTACTCTCCACAATGCCTTTGAAATGAGTGATTTGGGGCTCCTAAAACAATTTTTGGGGCTCGAAATTGAGCAAAATTCTGATGGGATTATGGTCACTCAATCCAAATACATATCAAATATTTTATTCAATTTTAACATGGCTGAATGTAGGCCTACACCATTCCCTTTCCTTTCAGGGATCATCCTTGAAGAAGGAAAAAACACGCCTCCCATGGACTGCACTATCTATCGACAGCTGATTGGTAGCTTGTTGTACTTGACACATTATTGGCCTGATATCTATTATGCCATGGATTTTGTATCAAGATACATGCACCAGAATCATGATCTTCATTGGAAGGCAGCCAATACGATCCTCCAGTATATTCAGGTAACCAGGACCTACGGCATTCACTATGCTACAGACTCCGAGCTAGAGCTGGCTGCATACACAGATTCCCATTGGGCGGGTGATTCTATTGATCAAAATTCTACTTCTGGATATGTATTCATGTTTGGTGGTGGCCCCATTTTCTGGTCTAGCAAAAAGCAAGCTTCCATAGCACTATCTTTAGCAGAGGCCGAGTATCGAGAAGCGGTGAATGCTTGCATCCAAGCAGTTTGGTTGCAAGGAATTCTTTCATAGTTTGATCTAGGTAGTACTTTGTCCACTGTCCTCTTTTGTGAAAATCAAAGTGCTATTAAGATATCAACAGATCCAATTATGAGTTAAAGGTCCAAGCATGTAGAGATCCACATGCACTATATCAGGGAGCTAGTGCATGACAGGACCATCATTCTACAATACTTCCCGACTGATGAGCAGATTGCAGACATCTTCACCAAGAGATTTTTAGAAAATAATTTCACTTACCTCCGTTCACTATTGGGGGTGAGTTCATCAGGGTGATTCATACTACTTTCAGTGTTTAGCTTGAAGGGGGGGTTTTCCCATTGGGTTTTCCCTCTTTTCCTCACCTAGTTTGTTTTTTAGCATTGTTTCAGTTTCAACATTGTATAGGGTGACCTATGGCCTTAGTTTCCATGGCCCTATCATTTTTATGCATTTATGTTTTCTAAATCCTCCTGAGTATAGCTTAAGGGGGGGTGTTGGAGACATTTACCACCTTACACACTCATTTTGGTCAATTTGGCCTAGTTAAACCACTATCCTAAGTATTATTGACTTAATTAACATCAGAGGAGCACTAGATGACATTAGCTAGATCACATCCACACCTACCTTCAGTCAAGGAGGCTAACTGGAGCACTTCGGGGGTGATCTAAGTGTCATTAATGCACCATATTGCTAATTGATGCTTACAATCAGTTAACATAGCAGTGAAGGCACCTTCCTTCATTAAATTGATTATTTAATGAACTGGACTCAACAGGGGCGCCTCCAACCACTTATGATGTTCAGTTACACTTCAGTTAACCTCATCGAGGTTCATTGGAGTCATTCATGTGCTACCATTTGATGGTTGGCTTGCTGTGACATGTGTCTGACCTACTTTCAGTTAGAATCAGTCATTTGTTGCACTTCGACTTCAGTTAGGGCTCAGTTGAGTCAATTAGGGTTTTGATCAGTGGTTAACTTGAATGTTGATTGTGACTTACATTCAGTTAATCTAGACTCACTCATTCAATTCGAATGACCTCCTTGGGAATTCGAATTGCTTTTTCATTCATGCTTGCAGCATGATCTTGTATTGTGTTACTCATTCTTTGTGTAAATATACAGAGCGGCTACTCATTTTGTAGCACAATTACACCATTTTCATGTATTATTGTTATTAATCTTTGATGAGACTGTGCTTGAGCCCCTAGATCATTGTGTAGATTAATATTATAGATACTAAAAATAATGAATTTTTTATTGGCTTAATGGTTGTTAAAGGTGGATACTTGACTCTAGAATCAGGAAAAAAAAATGCCTATGTGTATTAGGATTATAGACCATGAAATGTTATATACCACTACACTAGCCTAATATCTAGTGTAAGAATCAATTTACGTATGCTTTAAAAAAAATGGGTCACGGATATGATACTTGCTACCTCATTTTGAGCATGAGAAATTGATGGATACCATTTGAAAAAAAGATGATGTGGATGGAATACATGAGTGAGCGGTGTGAAAAATATTTATTATGGTTAGGTGAGTGTTTTAAAATTCATGTCGTATAGTTTCATTAAATGATTTTCTATTTTATAAATAAAGTGTTTCTACCGCAACAGGTTCTCCCCGAATTTATTTTACTTAAACTCTGGGGCCCCTCCTCATCTTTTTACTTGGTTTGACTGCGAAGTGCTTGAAACCCTCGGGCTTATCTTTCTTTCATTTAACCTTGAAGTTGGATGCCTGCTGATTTGTGTGCCATGTTTGATTTCGGTTTGAGTGGGGCGTGTTTGGCTTACCACCTGAAGAAAGGTAAGATCTTGCCTTCGTGAAGAAAAATGATTTTTGGCTGCGGTAATCCTTAATGTTGTTTTCATCGTTGATTTTTTCTTTATGATCGCTTGCTCAAAAGTTTCTACTTACCCGCCGTTGCGGCCGGGAAGAGGTAGTTGGCCTCCGTTTCAGGTATCATCCGACGTGCGACCCTGTCTTCCCCCACCCGAACTTATTCTTTTCACCTCATCACCTGCCTCCGACCATTGTTCCGTCCGCCGTTGCGGATGAGGCACCCTTCCTGGTTCTCGAAGCATTTTCCTCTCGACGTCCGATCTCCTACTTTTTTTTGCCCATGCTCTCAAGCATCCGGTCCTTATGCTCCTCCATCGTTGCAGCCCCTGAAGTCTTGTCCTGTCCAATGCATAAGCTGGCCGACCGTCGATTTACAATTTTTCCGCCTCAAGCTTAAGCAAGTACTCGTCCGGACAAACCAAGGCGGCTTCTTATGGATCTATCGTTCTAGTGGGAAAGTTTAAATGTTTAATTTTTCAGTTCAACAAATAATGCACCAAGATTGTTTGTAGGAGGAATCCCATGGGTCGACAAAGTGATCTGGAGCCAAGGAAAGGACAAAACGAGCGAATGACAGAGACACCTACAAGGTGGATTCATCAGTTACTGGTCAGAAGATAAACGCTCACAGAAAATGATTGGGAAAACGCAGCGGCCAGGAGATGAAGCTGAAGCGTTGAGGATGCTGGAAGAGGACACGCTGGAAGGAAGCCCAAGGGGCAGCAGTTCTAGTTTAAATATTTAGAAGTAGGACTGAGAAAAGGATTTTTTCCCTGGAAAACTTTGTATTTGTTTACTTGTAAGATGAACTACTTCGTTTTGCATAGGAACTGCAATTTTTGCCTGTCGGAGAGAGTGAAAAGTGAAATATATCGATGAAAACTCAATGAATAACGCTGAAGAGGAACTATTTCGTTTTCAGCAGTGTTTCATTTACTGTAAGAGTATTCGATATTCTGAACCTATGTTCTTATTAAATGTTCTTCAGTAATTTCTGGATATTTTTCGTCGTGAGTAAATGGATGTTGTTATAAAATGATCGGCTATCTAGTTATTTGAATATTTGTAAGTGTTCATGTGCTTTAGAATAAGTATCAGCTACCTGTGATTCTTCTTTGTGTATGTGAAAATGTATTGCTCACCCAAAATAATAACCGTGCTCCCTAGGGATAGTGTAGATAGTTATATTATTTCTTTTGTATCTGGTTTGGTTGTTTGCGAGCACAAGACGAGAGGTAAGAACCTGCGCATCACTTTGTGACCGCTCCCAGCAGGTTGATCACTCTGCATTTAGTTAGGCACTTGCATATCATTTCTTTAAGTCAAAATGAAAAAAATCGGTGGGTCGGGCCGCAACTGGTAAAGCCTTAGTTTTGTTCCTTGACCTACGGTAGCCGGACCGCAAACCGGACGGATTCCCTATTCCAAACAGTCAACGGGCTAGTTGGGAACGTTGATTGGGGAGAATCCCTTACAGTTGCCGCCTGCGATTTTTCGGGCCTCAATAGTTTTGGCGCTAGAAGGAGGGCCTCCAGTGCATGGCTGGCCGAGGAAACCCATTTTACAGAGATCATTCCGTTGGTTACAGTTCTGAAAGTAGTGGACCGCGTAATCCGATTCCAGTAGAAGAAAACAGAGAACATCTATATCCTTTTCGCAACGAAATTGTAAATGATCTAAGAAGACATACCCGTGCTTATGTAAAGAAGATTGGAGGGTTGCCTATTATCCACAAATTGCCGAGAAGAGAGTACAAGAAGAAAGACTGTCCTCTAATTGAAGATTCAGTGTTGGTGGGAGACTGGGAAGAACTCGTGGAAACTGCCATACAGGAGGTTGAACTGCCTTTGAACCAAGTAGGCCCAGACACTCCTTACAGTTCCCCTGTTCACACCCCTGTTGGTTCACCTCCACATTCTCCACCCCAACTCATGGCCGGTGTTAACGCCAATCAACCCCCACATAATCCTCCACCACCTGCATGGAAATCCAGATCACCTCTAAATCTGACCCCACCTTTGCATGACCTACCTCAAGCCTTCGAAAAGTTATTACCTAAGTTCGATCCAAATGAGAAGATATTAGTGGATGACCACTTACAGAGTTTTTATTTGGCTATAGAAGGACTAAAGGCAGGGGAGCATGAAGATGTGGTTTGTAGGTTGTTCCCACATACCCTCAAAGGAGTTGCAGCCTCTTGGTATTTTGGATTGCCCACCAATTCTATCCTAGACTGGGATACCTTTGAAAGAATGTTCAGAAGTAAGTATGCAGTCCAAAAGACTCATGCCGCCCTTATGAAAGGTCTATGTGCTTTGAAGAACGAAAAAAGGGAAAAAGTGCACGGCTTCACACAAAGGTTTGCAGCATATCTAAAAAAATTCTCTGAAACAGATAAGCCTTCAGACAAGGTACTGATCGAATACTATACTTCAGCTTTGGGTCCTAATCTAGACATGTTTGCAAAAGGTAAGGCCAAGCCTACTTTGATGGAGACTTATGAAGAGGCAGAAGTAGTGGAAGCAGAAAGGGAGAGCATTGAAGATTATCCTGAGCAGGC
>LPNX011102890.1:6623-79358 GCA_001517045.1 Pseudotsuga menziesii
CTTCACCTGCAAAGAGAAATTTCTTCAAGGAATATCTCATACATACATATATATCATAGGTTAGATGAAATGCATATTAATAACATAATTGACATTATTCATCAACCAATATACATGAGAAAAACACAATACAAATATTGGAAGAAGAATTATCTTTATCAACAAACAGTGAATAGCTGAGAATACAACCCAACTTCTGACACAAGGACTCCTCTGCAACCGAGGACACCGAGTTCTTCTGCTCCAAGACTCTGAAGGTATACCACCAGCATAACATTTCTCTTCTAGAATTGATTGATTAGCTCCATCCCTAGGCCTCTATTTATACATTGGGAAATAGAGTGGTTTCAAAGGTTAGGATGGTTGAGATAGTTGGGATAGCTATGGATTACGACCCAACTAATCTCATCTAATCATGATTTATATTTTTTAATGTTGAATTAAGGTACACGGGAGTGTTTATATAAGTAAGGAACATATGCCATGCTTGTTTCTCAAAGGGAACTCACGTGTTCAATGTACATGCATGTTGCAATGCACATAGTCGTGTGTGACACATGACTTGCAATTCAAATAGGAGCGTGTGAAACCCTAGAATCAGAATAAAAGTATATCAGGTTGGTATGGAGAATATGCATCAATGGTCATGCACATCTATAGTGTTTTGGCCACTCCAATCCTATTTGTCTTTTTGTGTACTGACATAATGGATGTCATCACTCAGACAGAGAAGTTCCATTTTGGTTGATAACAGATGCCCCCTAATGTGTGAGGTCAGAGGGAAGCGATGGCCGAAATACATTACAATCTTTATCTTGGAGAAATCAAATTTCCAAGGCAGCAGAGGACGTACCTGAAACAAATACATATCAATGTCATATACAAAATCATATCTGAGGATACCATGTTCAATATACTGGAACTCTATCTCCTTTACAATATTTGATTAAATCATATGATATGGGTACAAAAAGACGTATATTACAAAGGTTGATTGAATCCACAGTATACAATGATGAGTATTCAACATATGGATGCTGTGTAACTAATCATAACATAGTGTTGCACAACTTAAGTTATAAAGGTAAACCTAAGGTCTTCATCAAGATCCAAGGGAACCAGTACAATCCCTACCATGTGAATAGATGTTCTGAAGTCGAACATGGAAAGGACTCAATAGATTTCCAATCAATAGGTGAAACTGACAACTGAAGCAAAGGAGTTCACCAATAATGGTATTGAATCCTAAGGTGCCATCGTAAAAAATATAGGTATTCATCTTTAGGATGTGTCGATGAGAAACCATACTGTGATGAGGAAGGCAATAGATCCTCCAATGTGTTAGGATATTAGACACTTAGGAGTTAGTTAAGATCAAATTGTGTAATATATCCATTACGTAAAAGTGTGTTTATTTAGTATGCATTAGTATGCATTTGTAAATATTCCAATCCGACGGTCATGATATGTTCTAGACATAGAGTGATTCGACGGTTCAACTTCTCTTAGATCATACCTACCATTGATCCATGGATTAACACCCACTTGGTCTATGATCTCTTTTTAAAGAGCATAGAGGGTCCTTGGCTAGTTGATCAATTATGAGAAGCTAATGTAACTTATTTTCTTTTGCATAATAAATTGCTCCAAGTAGCTATTTGGCTGGGGCCGTGGACTGTTTCCCTCTCAAGGGTTTTAACCACATGAAAAACATCGGTGTGTTGATCTATGATATATTTGTGTGAAGCTGTTGCTTAAGTGTTTGGTCTTTTGGGAGTACCCTGTGTACCCGAATATGGTAACAGAGCTTTTATGAAGAGCCGCTTTTGGTTTTGATCTAGATCTGGAACTGGTGTTGTTGAAACTTTGAAAGGGTTTCTGGTTCTATATTTTCTGTGTATTTTTGGATTATGGGAGCTGTTCCATTTCGTTCAGAGCATTGTTCCCATTGGAAAATAGTTTTTGTTTCATCAAAAACTATTTTCGTTTGTTCCAGAAACACCCATTTCGGCAGATCTAAAGGTGTAATGTTACAATGACACATTTGTTTCTTTTAAATCTCTCATATCTTATCAGTTTTATTATTAGATATTATTTGTTTTAGTCTCAGACTGTTGCCTTCCCTGACTGTGTATGCTCTTTGCCATGCACCTTGCCTGATCGCGGCGAATCAGAAACAGTAAGGGAAAGTTTTTTTCTTGTCTTCTCGGCTACGTATGCTCTTTGCCATGCACCTTGTGCGATCACAACAAATTAGAAACAACGAGAAAACTTGAAAACATACACTGTCCGGGTAAGCTAACCAAGATCTAACCCCATTGTGTGGAAAAAAGTTTTTTTTGTTTTTGTTTTTCATTTTTTTTTGTGATTTGCAGAAAAAAAAGGCAAGCACGGAGAATGAGAGAGAAGAGTATAAAAAAAAAGCCCCCTTCCTATTTCCATTCATTTACGTACCTTTTACACTTAGTTCACTTGGTCCAAAGTTTCTTTATTCCTTAATAGGTCTTGAGTTCAAGTCTTATTAAGCTACTTTTTAGTGCATGGAACATTAGAGGAAATTTCAACTCAAAATGGGCCTTTTAACTTTTATTCAAATTCCATGTCATCATGTGTTAGCCAATGAAATTGCTTTAAATTTGAAATACCGTATAGGTCTTAAACACTTTTTTAATATAAATTTGGGGATAGGTATCATAAAAAAAACTACTTTTTTGTTTGTATTTTTGACATATCTCCCCGCGTTTTTACTCAAATTTCGATCGGGAGAGCTCGTTGGATGCAGAATTAAATTCTGCATCCAACGATTACCCACTTGGCATACTTTTGACGGACCCCTCTACCCCCAAAACAAGAAATACCTGAAAAAATGGAATGATGATGTCATCATTCCATTTTTCAGGTATTTCTTGTTTTTGGGGTAGAGGGGTCCATCAAAAGTATGGCGAGTGAGTACTCGTTGGATGCGGAATTTAATTCCAATTCCGCATCCAACAAGCTCTCTCAATCGAAATTTGAGTAAAAACACGAGGAGATATGTCAAAATACAAACAAAAAAGTAGTTTTTTTCTTTTCTTCCTCCAAAATTAATAAATATTATTTTATTATTTTAACTATTATTTTATTAGTTCATTTTAGGAGGCCCATTTTGAGTTGAAATTTCCTCTAATGTTTCTATTTTCAAGTTACTTTATTGTAAAAGTGCATCTCACATAAATAAAATAAAATAAAAAGTGAGTCACTTAAGTCTTTTAATTTATTGCCGCACTATTTAAAAGTAACATTATTGAAGAAGTGAACCTCACTTATTCTACAAAACTGATTCACTTCAAAGCAACTTTATTGTAAAGTGGTTGTCAAAGGTTGATCTTGGGAATAAGGGGTTTCTTTTTTAGTTGGTCAAGTTAATATCTGCCACGTCACTATTGGGGACATCTTCAACATTTTCTTTGAGCAAGCATAACTTCATCATCCAGAATCATATTTCAGTGCTGTTTTTTTTTAAACTGCATATTTTTTCGAGCTCTTTGCAACAAAATAGTTAGTTTCTATTTTTTTATCCATTATTTTACAATATGGCCGCCCCTTGTGATATTATACTTACAAGTTCTAACTATTTCTCATGGAAATATCGTATGGAGGATGTTCTATGAAGTAGGGGACTTTTCAGGATAACCTCAGGGAAAGAAACCGAACCTACTGATGATGATAAAAAAATTAAATGGGAAAATAGATATAATGAAGATCGTGGATTGATTGGGATGTCAATCTCTACTGATTTGCGATTCCACATATCTAGAATTGATGAACCTGATAAAGCTTGGGAAAATTTGGAATCTGTGTTTGATAAACACAATGAAATTCGGGGTCATCAACTTTAGAATGAGTTGCTTTCCTTGAATCCAAATGATTTTTCATGCATTCAAGACTATTTATATAAGTATAAAAATCTTAGACTCTTATGTGCAGAATACAAGATTAAGAAAGAAGACAAACAACGTATTTATCATATTCTTTTCAAACTTGGACCTGCATATGTTATAGCGGATTTCACCACACTAGGTGAATCACACATCGTATGGCCTTCCCCTGTCCCGCTGCAGACTCATTAGCCCCTATGGACCACTTTTTGTCTTTTGATGTATCATTGACCATCCCTAAAAACATTAGAAAAATGATATACGCGGCCTTTTCCCCGATAACCGCGTACATACGCGGATATTCCCTCTATAGTCGCGTACATCGGGATGTGTACATAATCCAAAATCCTTTGGAGCGTTCCTTGACTTGGATCCGACTCATATGACTCCTGGCCTTCCGTATGCCTTGAGATCGCACGGATTCGACCTTTCAGTATCCATTTGAAAAGCTATATAAGGAACCTATTGATACATTGAAAGCATAAGAGAGAATTGAGAGTATCGAAACTATAGTCCATTGTTTCCAGAACTTATACTTGAGTCTGCATCCCTTTGTCCCTGGGAGCACTGTTGTGTTCTTCCCAAGCTTTCCTTTTGATTGTAAGCTTGCTATCGAAGTGATGGAGGATTGAGGTGGTGGAGGCCCAAGTGGGGGATTCAGTTTCTTCGGTTCGCAGACGTGCCGTCAGAGGTTGTCACTTGTAATCTCTGATTCATATTAATAGAAATATCTTTTCCTGTCCAGTAATGTGTATTTGAATGAATATTGTATCCATTGGAATATGTCAAATGCTTTTACATTATTGATTATATATGCTAGAATAGATCTAACACCATGAAATATAGTATGCTTGTATTGTTTACTTGTTGTTGAGGATGTGCTATAACAATTCAAGCTGAAGATTGGAAAGCTCAACGGGGATCTACTTCAACCATCCGGAATAAGGTACGAGGTTCGATCCTTTAGTGTTAGATGTTTTTATTTCTATTGCATATTGGGAAAGATTGATTTCTGGAGTCTAGTTGTCTGTTGTGGTACCCCAAGCCATAGGAATTTCTCTCCGTAACAGAATTGGCGACTCCACTGGGTAGTTCCTAGTAATTGTCCTTTGGGGGTTGATCTCTTGGCATTCAATGTATTTGAATTGCTCTCTCTCTCTTGTTTCTGTGTCGGGTATGGGGGCATGTATGACTAGTAGAGCCTGATTGGTGTGAATTTAGTCTCAGCCTGTCTGTTTACCTTGAATTTGTGCATCTTTTTCTTCCTGTATGCGGGTTTGTCACTTACAGTCACGTATACACGCGGTTTCCCCTGGGATTTCCGCGTATACACGTGGGTTTACTGCGCACAGTCACATATACTCTGGTTTTTACCTTTCTGTGGAAGATAGTGGATTGCTGGGTGAATGTTGTTAGTTGTTGAGTCTCCTTTGGCACTGCCTGAGTCTGTTAATACCTCTGTTTCTGACCAGAAACATTTTTTTAAGCCTAATTTTTTCTTTTAGGAAAGTTCTTGTCATGGCATCTTTGATTTTTTGTTTGAGATTAGTGCATTAGAGTCCTTTTGCCTTAGTGCTTTGCTGGAAAGATGTTTATGTGTGCTTGCAGAGTCTGGGGTGGGTAGAATCATTCTTTTGCTTTTTGTATCTCTTTATTTTCAAAAAATCCAAAAACATTTGCTTATCATCATGCATTGCATTTTGCACTTTGCATTGTACTTGCATTATATCTAGATTTGCTTTGGAGTAATAGTTAGGACTTCATATAGGGAAATTTGCATTTATCATTTGAAGAAGAAATTGTGCATTCATGTAGTACGCATACCCTATTTTCATGGACACAATGCATTTGCATTGATTTTTAGGTGTGCATTTTACTTCTTGTTGCGTCATAACACCAATAATTGCACGACCATATCCTATTTTTGAGTAATAAATCCAACTAAAATCAACTCTAAATAAAATGAATTACACTCTTTTCTTTTCTAGGGTGCACCAACAAGCTTAGGTTTTAGGATCTTGGAATAGTTCATTGAAAGTTAATTCTCCAAGATCACTAAACGACAACAACTAGGTGTCTTTCCAAGGAGTGTGTGAGATCCTTGGTATAACCAGCGTTCTCAGGAAGCTCCTCTCAAAAGGGAGTCAAGCACTAGGTAGTGTGAGCGGTTGTTGATTGGGATAACCCCTGGTCGAGAACTGTGTAGCACTGGCGATATAGCCAGGATTGTATTCGTATCTGGGGGCTCTTTCGGGAGTTTCGGGCTTTGCTACCCTGCCCATACGGTCAATCCCGCCTGCGACTGTCCGCCTGAGCGTTGATTATATTGAGGTGACCTTAGTGACCTTACCTAGGATATCGAGGGGGTATGTGTAGAGGTTATTCTGCATGTGTCCCGACCAGGTTGGGGTCGGACAACACAGTCGCTTTACGCGTTGAA
The DNA here is from genome assembly GCA_001517045.1 of Pseudotsuga menziesii. NCBI lineage: Eukaryota > Viridiplantae > Streptophyta > Pinopsida > Pinales > Pinaceae > Pseudotsuga > Pseudotsuga menziesii. The sequence goes on from LPNX011102890.1 coordinate 12,981, forward strand.
GCTGAGGGCCACAATAATTGGTTTTGAACCTCTACTTGTGGTGACAAGGGCCTCTCAAGCCTCTCCTAGGCGAGACATACCGACCACATTCAGGAGCTCACTTATCCAGCCCTTGTTTGCTTTCTTTTGGCTTTCGATTTTATAGTGATTGCTCTGTGCACGCTAGTTGGCCTATGGTTGACGTAAATAGAGAGTCTTTGTTTTTTTTTATTGATTCATTATGGATTCGGGTACGGTTCCATGCCGTTCTCGTCAGTTAGCAAGACTTTCGCCTTCCACTTCTCCTCCTTCTTTGGGAGAGGGGCATAGACGGTCCAGGCGGACTATGTCACACACTGATTCACACACCATGGAGGATCATTCAGAGACTATTCCTGAGCCACCTCCCTCTATTTGTATTGACGATGGGGAACTTACTCCTACATACGATCCCTCACCTGACCTAGCTGAGATCGGTCCTGTTAATTCCCAGATAGGATCTTTGCATGATAAACCTACTCACACTAGGGCAGATTCTCCATTGACCCGTTACCGGTATGGAATGTCGGATGATGCCGAGACTCACTTTGACCCTCCTAGCACTAGCTATGGTAGTTATGTTACGACTGGTTTTCCTATGCACGATTTGACATTTCATGTTGAATCTGACTATGAGCCTAACACTATGCTTGGGGGCAATCCCATGCCTTACCTTGCGGAGAGGTTTGGGAGTACTAGTCACATTACACCTTCCATCCCAGTAGTGGAAGCTCCATCTTATATACCTTCTAGGTCTAGAGTTAGTGATCCGATAGGGATTCCAGGTTCTAGACGAGTGATGATAGGCACTAGTACATTTCTTCTTACAGAGATTCCTTCGTCCTTGCTTCCAAGTTCTTCAAATGTAAACCCTCCACCTTACTCTCGTGGTCCTTCGAGTCGGCACGTAGCTACGAGTCAGATCCGTACTGCGATTACTAGACCAGTTGTGTATCAAGCCTACATACCACCCGTGGTTTTGGGAGGTTATGTACATGTTTCTAGAGGTCAGATTGCTACTTCCATGAAATATATCCCTACTTCCGGTATGTATATTCCTACTTCCGGAACGTATCTTCCTACCTATGGAGTGTCTCATGGGGCATTGCAAGCGATGACCTATGGACCCTACTATGGGGTGCAGTATGGACAGGTCTCTCCACCTTATGGAGGCGGGTATTGACAACCTGCTTACTCTCCTAACTATGGCTTTGTAGCTCCTACTAGTCAAGGTCCACCTCATTATGCTACTTCCACACCACCCTATACGGGTCATACAGGAGGAGGTCACTATGGCCAAGGTCATGGTGGTAATCAATCCTATATGAACCAGGGAGTGGTCCATAGACCTCATCATCCTAGGCTCCCTTTCCTTGCGACACTCAATTTACCTGACTTATCGAGACTTACGAATGATCCTATGGCTCATGACCTGGCTTGGCCAGCTATCCCTACCAAGCTTCCTTCGGACATACCTAAGTTTGAAGGCAAACCAGGAGAGGATCCGAGTGAACACGTTACGACATTCCACCTATGGTGCTCTTCTAATTCATTGCATTAGGACTCAGTCCATTTGAGACTATTTCAACGCACCCTTACAGGGCCTGCGGCGAAATGGTATATAGAGTTACCTAGGGGTGCCTTTACTTTGTTCGACGATCTTGCGATGACTTTCCTTAATCACTTCTAGCTACCAATGCGCTATGATGTTGGTACTAAACTCTTGTTGACATTTTGGCAAGATAAAGCCACCCATATTTATGAACATATTCAGGAGTGGCGTAGACGGAAGAGATTAATCAAAGCCTTTATACCACCGGAGTTCCTCCTTGAGTGGTTCCTCAAATATTTATTGCCATATATCATGAAGGATGTTTCCACATCCGAAGTACAGAATGAGGAACAAGCCATATTTAGGGCAGAGGAACTAGACTTGATCTATGCTCAGTCTGGTTTGTTATATGAGATTATACCTAACGCTCCTCGTTCTAGTTTCGATCCCAAGGTCAAACCTGGACCACATGCCGATGGCATTATGGGTAGTGCAAGTAAGAAACCTGTAGGTTCAGTTGTGAAACAAGTTGCTCAGTTGTCTATCAACCAATATGCCTCGGGACAAGCTATGGCTTTGTCTCAGCCTGCCCAAGCGGAGAATGTACTTGTTGTGCAATCGTCCGACCAGAAGGGTAACCAGCAACCCGGACGGAATCGAAAAAAGGGTAAAAACAACAATAATAAGAAGGGTGGGAATAAAAATGAGAATGAAAACAATAATGAAAAGAACAATAAAAATGTTGGGGGGGACAAGAAGAATAAGCGTAAGGTTAAGTTTCCTTGCAAGCTTTGTAAGGACGATCACCTCACTTACTTGTGCCCTAGGATGGATGAAGCTTCGAAGTTCATAGCACAGGGCCCAGCTGTGTTAATGAACCCTTTACCGCATAACCAGAATATGAACTCGAAGTCCCATGATCAATCTAGTGATGAAGATCCACTTGAAACTAGTGGTCATGGGTGCATTAATATGGTCTGTGCTGCGAAAGTTGTGACGCGTGCGAAATATTATACTTCGTCACAACCCAACCCAGGCAAAGAACCTGATCCACAAGGAACCCCTTTGCGCATTGAGAAACCTGCGGATAAACCTGAGGCTGCAACTCGCATTCCTAAGGGGGTACTTAAGCGTTCGGGTCATAACCCAAATGCCTGAGCCGCCCAGAATTATTTAGTTGTCGAGGATTTGGGTCGTACTCCTTGTGCGATGTCTGCATTGGAAGTGCTTCAGAGTTGTCCGTCACAAAGGAAGGCTTTGCTTTCCGCTCTTGGTGTGAATGGTGATGATTCTTCCTCAGTGATCAAATTTGAAACCGCAGGACATCAACCTCGCTTTCCCTACTATGTGTCCCTTTTGGTGCATGTAGAATGTCTTAATATGATTGTCAAACGTACTGTGATTGACGAGGGTGCTGCTGCTTCTGTGATGTCTTTGTCTTGTTGGAAGGGTCTTGGTTCTCCTGAGTTGTCAAAGTCTATGACCATGTTAACTTCTTTTGATGGGAGATCGTTTAGGCTGCACGGTATCCTTCCTTCTCTTAAAGTCCGTTTGGGAGGGAAGACTGTTGCGATAGAGGTCGAGGTGGTTGATGCGCCCCTTGACTACAATCTCTTACTGGGAAGGAATTGGATGTATAGTATGCAAGCCGTTGTGTCTTTCGTGTTTCGCGTTGTATGCTTTCCTCATAATGGGAAGATTGTAACGATTGATCAGATGGCATTCAAGAATCCGTCTGTTAGTGCATCTTCGGAAGCTTCGGTTCCAAAACTTGAACATTCCCAGCCGACAAATAGGAGTGTGGGTGTAGGTATGTATCCGTCCCTCATGGGAACCTTTAGTTTTCCTACACTCGTCCTCATGATAGGATCCAGTTTTTATGGTGCTTCCACGTTTATGAGATCGGTGCCTTTTCGCACAAGTCATATGGGAGATCTTTGGATTCTTCCTTCACCGAGTCCTTCGAGTGAGGCCATTGAGACGAGTGTGCCATTTCCTGTAGTCATCATAACTTACCAAGCTAATCTCCAGTCTGCTGCAGAGCCTTGTTCTTCTTCTTCATGGACAGAGGAGGAAGACCCCTATGTGCTGCCGGCATGGGCAGTACAGTCTTCTCATGCCCATGACTGCCTTGATACGGTTTTCCCTTCAGATGAAGCGACCATCGAGGCTATGTTGGGAGTTGAGTCACCATGGGAGGAAATTCATCATAGATCATATTTCCTTCCAGAGATTGACCTTTTGGAGCATGAGGATTATAGGGAGATTCTTAGACAGAAAGTTGGTAGACCCATGATTCCATTAAGCTCTCCTGGTCAGATGGCTGATGGAAACATGGTGAACATATCGTCAACTATGCCTATCAACATTTATCGCAACCCTGGTACAATTGAGAATGTCTACATTGGGGCGAATTGTTCCCAAGATGAGATTCGCAAGTATACCGAGCTGTTCAAGGAATTCCGTGATGTTTTTGCTTGGTCTTACGATGAGATGCCAGGGATTGACCCTTGGATTGTCGAACATGAAATTAAGACTTACCCCAATGCTAAGCCTGTTCGACAGCGTTTACACGTGGTAAATCCTAGGAAAGCACCCACCATAAAGGCAGATATAGAGAAGCTATTGAAAGCTGGTTTCATCTATCTCGTTCCCTTGACGGAGTGGGTTTCAAACTCCGTTCCGATGGATAAGAAGCAGGGAACGATCCATATATGCACCGATTTCCGTGATTTAAATTGTGCCTGTCCTAAGGATAAATTCCCCACACTGTTTATAGATCATATTTTGGATGAGTGTGCGGGTAGCGAGGTGTTCTCCTTTATGGACGGCTTTTCCGGGTATAATCAGATTCAAATTAAACCCGAGGACCAACATAAGACCACATTTATTTGTCCTTGGGGAACATTTGCGTATTAGAAAATGCCTTTCGGCCTTAAAAACACCGGAGCTACGTTTCAGCGGGCGATGACCTTGATTTTCCACGATCTCAAGTCCATTATCGAAGTGTTTTTGGATGACCTCGCTACTCATTCTCGCATGAGGATGCGTCGTTCTTATCACTTGAGATTGGTGTTCGAAATATGCCGGCACTATGCTATTAGATTAAACCCTCATAAGTGCATCTTTTGCATGAAATCGGGTCGTTTGATAGGATTTATCATTTCGAAAGAGGGTATAAGAGTTGAACCTTTGAAGGTTGAGGCAATACTTCAATTGTATCCCCCGCAAAATATTCGTCATCTTCAGTGTTTGCAAGGCATGGCAAAATTCCTACGAATATTTGTTGTCAATTTCGCCAATTTGACTAGAGGTTTCATGCGTCTCCTGAAGAAGGATACTCCCTTTGAATGGGATGAGTGAGCCCAGGAGTCCTTCGATGCACTTAAGCGAGCCCTAGCATCGGCCCCGGTGATTAGTCCTCTGGATTATAGCCGTGATTTCCTGTTATATGTGGCCGTGTCTTTAGAGACGATTGGGATGGTTCTGGTTCAGGAGGATGAGGATCTCCAGGAGCATGTCATATATTATCTGAGCCGAAACCTTATTGACGCAGAGATTCGGTATTCTCATGTCGAGAAGCTTGCCTTGGCTACCGTACATGCGGAGCAGCGTTTGAGACATTATATTCTCCTTCGCCAGACCTTGGTTGTTGCCCATGTCAATTCATTTCAGTTCGTCCTCACATGTAGGATGATTGGGGGAAAATATAATAAATGGATTGTCATCCTGCAAGAGTTTGATCTCGAGTTTGTTTCAGCAAAATCAAAGAAATCTTTAATCTTTGCAGAGCTCATATCATATTTTCTGAGCAAGGCTGAGGATTCGGTATATGAAGATACGTTCGTTGATGAACACATTTTCTTGATCTCAACGGCTGACCCATGGTACGGTGATATCATAGTATATTTGCAAATGCAGAGGACCCCTACTCACCTCTCGCGAGATGAGCAATGTCGATTATGTCACGTTTCCAAGAACTACCTCATAGTGGACAATACTTTGTACCGCCGTGGAGTAGATTCCCTTTTACGACATTGTTTAACTCATGATGAGGCTGAGTTAGTGCTTAATGATTGCCACGGAGGGGCGTGTGGTGGTCATTTATCTGGGATTTCTACAGCTCAAAATATTTTGAGAGCAGGATATTTTTGGCCGTCGATCTTCAAGGATTGTATTGAAGCGGTCAAGAGGTGCCACCCTTGCCAGGTGTTCACACGTAACATGCGCTCGAATCCTGCCCCGTTACACCCTATTATCACCGCCGGTCCCTTCACCAAATGGAGGCTAGATTTTATGGATTGCAACCCAGCTTAGGCTGGGGGGAACCATCATATCATAGTGGCTGTCGATTACTTCATGAAATGGGCTGAGGCAATGCCTACAGTAAAATCCGATGGTGAGATAGCTGCTCATTTCGTATTCAACCAAATCATCTCTAGGTTCAGGATTCCGAGAGAGCTTGTCACTGACCATGGCTCGCACTTTCAGAACCGTATGATGGAAGAGTTGGCATCCAAGTTAGGATATAAGCAAGAGCACTCCTTTTCTTACTATCCTCAAGCGAATGGACAGGTTGAAGCTATGAATAAATCACTTAAGTCCATTCTCCAATGAACCATCACACAAAGAAAGACGAATTGGCATATTATGTTGTACCCTGCTTTGTGGGCATATCAAACTATAGTAAAGAATGCCACTGATTTTTCTCCATATCAGCTTGTTCATGGAGTGGAGTCAATATTTCCGGTTGAATGCGAGATTCCTTCGTTGAAGTTACCCGTGGAACTCTTACTAGACACTTCACCTTTGGAGGAGCGTTTGGTTCACCTTGAGCAACTCGATGAGCAGCATAGAGATGCCTTGGTGACTCTAGAGGTTAATAAGCATCGCGTGAAGGCCCAATACGATAAGTCTGTCTGTCCGAGAGTGTTTAGTGAGGGAGACTTGGTCCTTTTGTGGGATCAATCGAAAGAACCCTTGGGGGAAGGGAAGTTCAATCCTATGTGGCGTGGTCATTATGTGGTCAAGCGTGTATTAGAGAAGGGTGCCTACGATTTAGTGGATTATGAAGGGACAGTCTTGGCGGAGCCTAGAAATGGGCTCTATCTTAAAAAATACTATGCATGATATTTAGCCAAGGCTGTTTGTTGTATATTATTGTACAACTTTTTTGCATAGTTAGGTCTTGTTTATCATGATCGGGTTTGTGATTAGTTTCCATTTTTTGTGGTAGATGTCAATGGAATGTTACACCTACATAGGATTCGCGGATGGTGCAAGCCGTCACACTCAACACTCAGCCTCAGCTGCTTGGGTGATTTATACTCCTATGGGTCATGTACTGTCTTCAGGAGGTGTATGTCTACGGCCATATTCCAACAATGTTGCCGAATATAGTGCCATTATCGAGCTTCTACGGGATGCCATTTCGCATGGTATTCTCTCTCTTGAGGTACGTCTTGATTCAGAGTTAGTAGTGTCTCATCTCAATGGTTTGTACCATGTTAGAGATCCGATGTTATTGAGGAGGTTCTTACGTGTGAGATTGTTAGAACGACAATTTGAGAACATAACATATATACACATTCCAAGAAATTATAATCAAATTGCTGACTCATATGCTAACTATGTGTTAGATTGGCATTTGTTTCATTCATTATAAATTAATCATAAACACAATTTTTACACATGTAAATAAATAAACCGATCACCATAATTTTTTTTATATATATACATCAAAAATGTGGTAATACATGGTGTCATAATACAAAATCGGGGCTTTGAAAGCCGCCATCATATACACGGTAGTACAAAATAGATACACTCCTAGGTGTCTAGTCCTGTGGAGGTGGATGAGGGTTGTGATCATGATATGTCACCACGGCTCTAGCTAGCCGCCGGAATAAACACACCCATGCACGTGGTACACCCACCACCTGTCTCTGCATAGCCTCAGGCAAGTCCTCGACTTGCGCCATGGGAATCCTATGATTCAGTCGCACGAAGTTGGTGTGGATGCTTTGGAGCGTTCGCTCTGCATCCACACCGGTGATATCATCTCCTCTTCCCCTCCGTCAATGATGTGGGAAGCCCTCTGGTCACCGTGGTCCCACATCTGCACATGAATGGTAGATGTCATTATGTATTGTCACCCAAAACCATGTCTTTGTGATTCCATTAATCAAGAAAACACAAAAAAATTAAATAATTCAAAAATTTTAAAAAGAGTAAGGGTCGAGATTCGTTACCTATGTCTCCATAAGCTGATCCTGGTGGTAATGGCATGTCCGGGTCTTCTCAAAAGTCTATCCCTGCATAAGGGTAGTCCTCTATGGCAATAACCTGTCGTCGCCACCATGGAAAGAAGTCTGCTGGATAAGGGTTGGCCACCCTACCGCCCCCCGGTCTGCACATCGCATCTACCCAACGTCGTTCGGTCGGATCTCGAACCCCGTGGAGAGGAACATCCACTCTAGGGCTTAATCCTGGAACACGCTCGAAGAAAAACGTGCTCAAGATACTGCTGAACCTGAAGTTCCGTATCCTACCTGCCTTGCACTCACTGAGCTGATGTTTCATGTTGCTCAGTAGGGAAGTGCTCCAGTCATAGATGGTCGGTGTCATGCACTCCACCGCATAGAACATTAGTGGTCGAGAGGCCTGATGGAGTGATGCTAAGCCTGCTATCCTGCCCAGTGTCAGTAGTATGGCCTTTAGGCCCAGCACCTATATAGCGTTGGTGTGAAATTGGCTCCCCACCTTCTCCGTCTCTGGGTAGCAGTACATAGCTATGTACTCGTCAATAGTCAGCCCATGACCTGGCCCTCCTTGGGCACGAAGGTTCACCATCTCACCTCACCGTGATAGACCTGTGATAAAGTAGATATCCTCCACCTCAATGGTGAGGGACATGCCGTCTAGCCGGAAGGACTCTGAGTCCAGATCCCAATAGTCTACAAGCATCTGTAGTAGTCCTGGTTTGGCCCTCAAGCCACCTAGGCACCAAAAATTGTAGATTTCGCATCTTCTTAGAGCCTCTTGAGCCATTCTGTCAGCCCTTACTGCTTCCTCTACATCACCGTGCTCGCGTTCTCACCACTCTAGCACCATCCTGCATGCGAATTTGACCAAAATTTCCATTAGATTCTTGTACATCTTAGTGCGCGGCATCATACGCTGCTGTTTTGAAAATAGCCGCGTATGTACGCGGTTTCTAGTCCCTTTTCCGCGTATAGACAACCCTATACACGAAAAAAGCCTCGATACCCGCGTGGGCTGTAGCGCTCATGTAATTTTGGCCTTTAAAAATTCATTTGACCATGAAAAATTATAAAAATTGTATTGAAATGCAAGAAAAGAACATGAGTAAATACCTGGAAGAATCGGTTGTGAATTCCGCCGGCTGGATCTCCTGGAGTTTGCAGTTGAATATCAGAGCTCAAATGGGTAAAAGTTTCAAATGATTTCTATTTTTTACTATTTATAGAAAAATTTTCAAATATTTGAAAATTTTTACCCCCTTTCCTATAGTTTTGACCATTTCTAACCATTTTGGACCGTTTCTGACCTAATTGGTGATGTAGAAGACCGTTTTTAGCGCTGTTTCAGCCTTTGGATTCACCCTTTCGTACTGATCTCAGGTATAACATCTATACTGGCATATAGGTTAGGTTCACCACCATTTTCATTTTGCATGACCTTATGACCATATCCTTAGGTACGAACCCACTCTATTATGTCACGGAACCTTCTTGCTGCTATAGAAGTGGCATGATATGAGTGGTAGAGACTCACCTTACATGGGTACACTAGTTAGTGCCTTATTTGCATTTGGTTCCCATGCCGATGTTTCCCCCTTTAGGGTGTGGGAGTCCATTGTATAGTATTGCCATGACATTTAGCAAGAGCCTCATACTCCTCTTGATCTTATGCTAGCCATGACCCCCCGGACTCCCTTGTATCAAGTTGTGGATGCATTATCATGAGCTTTTCCTATCTTATTGAGCTTTATGCCGGCTTCCCTGACATTGCATTTCATCCATATAGCCTGAGCTTGTCTCATGTCTAGCCATGCAGAGCCTTTATTTATATCCTTCCTAGCTTGATTCCCTTTTACCAGGAGGGGATTTTCCCCCGAGTGTCGATATCCTACACATGTATCCTTGCATTGAGCATAGGTATGTTCCACTGCTTGGAACTAGTTTGTTTGCCCTAAATGACACTCATCTCCTCCTAGTTTGTAACTATAAAGATAGTTTATTCTTTTTTCAAGCTTTTCAAATAACTAAAAAAGACCAAAAAAAATCAAAAAACCAAAAATCCAGACAAGAAAAGATATTATCTTTGGCAGCTGTCGAGTTGTGTCACCTTCGAACAGAGCACTGTATATCACATCCATTGGTTGGGTTATAGTTTGACTTAGGAGCTGTACTCGTTATCTGAGTTTTATCTCCACCGACTGGTTAAGCTTCCAGTCCCTATGGAGCCTCTATTGATGCCTCCTGCATCATAGAGATGTCCCAGTTTGTATATCGAGTCTATGCTGCCTTCATTCAGTCACCATACGCCGTTATTCTCTTGTTCGAAGGAAGTTGAAACCTGAGTCGTCCATTCCTCAGTTATCTTGACTTTGCATGTCGGCCATTCCCGGTACAGTTACTGGTTCGTGCACCTTATGATCGAGTTCTTCCATATTATACAGCCTTGCTAAGTACCTCATGTTGGATGATGGGGGATGCCCTAATGCCCTCCTTCCAGCGGATTTCATCCCATTGACTTCAGATCATTTATTCTGGGATTGGAGTCTAGAGTCATTTCGAGTGCCTTGAGACTTGCAGTCATTAGTGGCAGGTTCTATCGCCATCGACAGTTTTGGGAATACATCAATGTCCCCTGATCGATGGATTCTCTCAAGTGTTCGAACTCAACACATTTATTCACACTTGTTAGTTTGCACTCTAGTACCTTGATTCCAATTTTCATTATTGGTGGGTGATCTCGTGTCTGTTAACGATAGACATTAATGACCGGTAATCACACGATGGACTACTATGTTCAACCTCGACACCTCTATTCACATAGTAGGACATGTACTCGTAGCGGTTTGTGTAGAAAACCTTCCAGACTGGTGGGATCCACTATATGCTACCTCCTTGATCGTGCCAGTATTCATGAGATTTCAGCTCTCGTGACTTGTTCCAATATATGTCAGACATTTCTAGCCACTATGGAGATCTTGATCTATTATATATCTTTAGCCTTTATGGAGATCTTGGTCCTTTGTATATCTTCATCATGGAGATTCTGATATATGTATATTGTACGTGGCGATGACCACATATGTGTTCTCATGTTTCATGCCTATTCATGGCCATTGTACTCTTATGTATCCGAGACTGCTATATGTATTTACAGTTATATGCAGAGTTGTATTATGGTATTATGCTGATTGGGTGGCTGGTCTTCCATTTGGGTACCTTCATCACTTCACTTCTGGGATGGACTTATAATGTATTTCGGCCATCGTATAACCCCTTTGATCTCATACATTAGGGGGCATCTGTTATAGCGGATTTCACCACACTAGGTGAATCACACATTGTATGGCCTTCCCCTGTCCCGCTGCAGACTCATTAGCCCCTATGGACCACTTTTTGTCTTTTGATGTATCATTGACCATCCCTAAAAACATTAGAAAAATGATATACGCGGCCTTTTCCCCGATAACTGCATACATACGCAAATATTCCCTCTATAATCACGTACATCGGGATGTGTACATAATCCAAAATCCTTTGGAGCGTTCCTTGACTTAGATCTGACTCATATGACTCCTGGCCTTCCATATGCCTTGAGATCGCACGGATTCGACCTTTCAATATCCATTTGAAAAGCTATATAAGGAACCCATTGAGACATTGAAAGCATAAGAGAGAATTGAGAGTATCGAAACTATAGTCCATTGTTTCCAGAACTTATGCTTGAGTCTACATCCCTTTGTCCCTTGGAGCACTGTTGTGTTCTTCCCAAGCTTGCCTTTTTCTTTTAAGCTTGCTATCGAAGTGATGGAGGATTGAGGTGGTGGAGGCCCAAGTGGGGGATTCAGTTTCTCCAATTCGCAGACGTGCCATTAGAGGTTGTCACTTGATATCTCTTATTCATATTAATAGAAATATCTTTTCCTATCCAGTAATGTGTATTTGAATGAATATTGTATCCATTGGAATATGTCAAATGCTTTTACATTATTGATTATATATTCTAGAATAGATCTAACACCATGAAATATAGTATGCTTGTATTGTTTACTTGTTTTTGAGGACGTGCTATAACAATTCAAGCTGAAGATTGGAAAGCTCAATGGGGATCTACTTCAACCGTCTGGAATAAGGTACGAGGTTCAATCCTTTAGTGTTAGATGTTTTTATTTCTATTGCATATTGGGAAAGTTTGATTTCTGGAGTCTAGCTATCTATTGTGGTACCCCAAACCATAGGAATTTCTCTCCGTAACAACATATTCTATTTTTGTATCTACATTCTACTCCATGAAAGAATCCTTGACTGCAGCTAGCTATCAAGAGCCTAGTCTTGAATCCTTTTGTGACTCCTTAATTAGAGAGAAAGATAAGCTCATTTATCTTGGAATAATTAACAATGCAGATACATCTGGAAAAGCCTTATTGTCCCAATAGAAAGAAAAATCTAAGCCTCCCAAGAAACAACATTTTCACAATAATAAGCCAAAAAACAAGGGTCCCAAACCCTCTCAGTCAGCTCCTTTAAAAAATGACAAAGCATCCAAGCAAAAAGGAAAGAAGACTGAGCGTCATTGCATTTTTTGTGGGAAAGATAATCATGATTAATCTAAGTGTTTCAAGAAGATGGTAGCCTTAGAAGCAGCAATGAAGAAGCACCACATCAACATAGATTCATCTTCAGAATCTAACTCTCATGGACATGCACTTTGTGCTTCTGGTTACTCTTATGCTGCATCTTCTTCTTCTACTTCAAATAAATGGCTTATTGATTCTGGAGCATCTTATCATATGGCTAAGGATCAAGCCATATTTTCTACTATGCATGAATGTAACACCAAACAAATATTTGTTGGTGATGATAGATCTCTAAGTGTTCTAGGATCTGGAATAGTTCCAGTAGAAAATGGTCATTTCAATGATGTACTATGTGTTCCAAAAATTTCCTGCAATTTGTTATCATTCTATCAAATTACTCATTCAGGTGAAGGTAAAACTACGATGTTTACACCTCACCAAGTTATAATCAAGGATTTTAAAAATCCTCAAAATGTCCTAGCTACTAGAATTGTTGATGATATTACTAGGTTGTACAAATTTAACAACTTTGGGTAATCACCTTTTCCTTCCGCTTTTGTTGCTCATAGTGATAACTTGAGCAAAATTTGGCATGAGTAATTTGGTCACTTAAATTATCGCTCATTGCAACAACTATGTAAAGACAATATGGTGACTGGTCTTCCAATGGTATCTTGCAAGGATGGTGTTTTTTTCGGTTGTGTACTCGAAAAACATCATAGGGACAGTTTTGACAAACATCTCGATTCCTTTGGAGCTTATGCATAGTGACTTGTGTGGTCCTCTTCCATTTACATCCTTTTCTGGTTTCAAATATTTCTTAACTTTCATTGATGACTACTCCAGACGCACTTGGGTTTACTTCCTAAAAATTAAGGGCGAGGTATTTAACATGTTCTTGGCCTACAAGGCCCTTGTTGAAAAACAATCTGGTCATCAAATTATTAAGTTAAGATCTGACAATGGAGGAGAATATGTTAACAACAAGTTCACTACTTTCTGCACTGAACAAGGAATCCAACAACATCACACTATTCCATATACACCACAACAAAATGGTGTAGCTGAACGGAAGAACCGCACTTTAAAATAAATGGCTAATTGTATGATCTAATCTAAGGGACTAAGTCTTCAATATTGGGATGAGGCCATAAATTGTGCAAATTACATAGTTAATCACACAACCACTAAAGTTTTACAAGCTATAACACCGGAAGAAGCATGGAGTAAAATTAAACCAGATGTAAGTCACTTTCGTGTGTTTGGTTGTGAAGCATGGGCTCACATTCCAGATGAAAAACGGAAAGCATTGCAGCCTAAAAGTGAAAAGTGCATATTTGTTGGATATTCTGAAGATGTAAAAGGTTATAGAATTCTTCAACCCCATTCACATGATATAATCATTAGAAGAGATGTTAAATTTGATGAAAATATCTTGGCCTGTGAGCCTAACTTGGTGGGTGTGCCATATTTGGCCTGCGAGCCTGATTCGGTGATTGTGCCTTCTTCTTCTTCTTACAATTTCCTTAATAGGTTTCCAGCTCCAGTTTTTGATGATGACAGTGAGGATGAAAATCCACCTTCGCCTTCTCATGTTCCTCAAATTGCACTAGCACCAATACTTCCTCAATGGGTCCATTCAACATGTGAAGTAGCTGGTGATCTTGTCAGTGATCCTAGAGATCAACGTCGAACACATTCTCAGTTTCAGCGAGCCTCTTCTCTTTTGGCTCAAGTTTTCAAGAGTCATGATCCAGAAACTTTTACAAAAGCTCTAGGAAATCCATATTGGGATGCAGCTATGGATGAAGAATATCATTCCTTAATGGCGAACGATACTTGGGATCTTGTTCCTCTTCCAAAAGGAAGAAAACTTGTCAGATGTAAATGGGTCTATAGAACTAAGTATGCATCAAATGGAAGTGTTGAAAGACTTAAGGCAAGGTTAGTTTCCAAAGGTTTTTCCCAAGTTGAAGGGATTGAATATAATGAAACCTTTGCCCCCTGTAGCAAAAATGAACTCCATCTACCTTGTTCTTTCCCTTGTAGCCTTACATAACTGGGGAGCCCATCAAATGGATGTCAAGTCTGCCTTCATACATGGTGATTTACATGGAACAACCTCCTGGATATGTTTAGAATAACTCTAGCCTTGTTTGTCTCCTTAAGAAATCCTTATATGGCCTTAAGCAAGCTCCTAGAGCTTGGTATTCCAAAATGGATAGATTTCTCCTTGACACTGGTTTTTCTAGATGCCATTCTTACCCCAATGTATATACCAAGAAAGTAGGAAACCATCTCATCATACTTGTTCTTTATGTTGATGATCTTATCCTTACTGGTAGTGACCCTAAACTTGTAACCCATGTGAAATCTAGTCTTAAGCAAAATTTTGAAATGTTATACTTAGGGCATTTGCATTATTTTCTTGGTCTCCAAGTCTTGCAAACCAAATAAAGAATCTTTCTTTCTGTGTCTAAGTATTCTTGTGACCTTCTTCGTCACTTCCACATGGAAGATTGTAAACCAGCCCCTTCTCCCTTTCTAGTTTGGAGTCAAAATTTCTGCCACTTGTACTTCCCCTGAAGTAGATGCCACCTTGTATCATCAACTTGTTGGTAGTATTTTATACTTGATTCATTCTCGTCCTAACATTTCCTTTGTTGTTGGTCGTGTTTCCTGTTATATGCAAACTCCTCATGAAAGTCACTAGAAAGCAGCAAAAAGAATACTTCGATATATTCAAGGTACAATTTAGTTTGGGATTCATTATAGTACAGGGGGGAAAGCTTTGTTGGTTGGTTTCATTGATTCAGATTGGGCCGACGATCCTGATGATCGAAGTTCTATTGTAGGTTATGTTTTCAGTCTGGTATCTGGACCTGTCACTTGGGCTTGTAAGAAACAACAACCTCTTGCTCTTTCTTCAATAGAAGAAAAATATCGAGCCATAGTTAATGCCAGTCAAGAAGCTTTATGGCTTCGACAGATCCTTTTAGAGTTTGGATTCAAGCAGCAGCAACCTACTCCACTTTGGTGTGACAATCAAAGTGCCATCAAGCTTGCCAAGGATCTAGTTCTACATCAGTGCAACAAACACATTGAGCTACACATGCACTTCATCAGAAAGCTTGTCCATGATAGTGTTATTGAAGTTCTCTATTGCCCTACAGATGATCAATTTCTAGAGATCTTCACCAAGTCTCTTAGAGAAGCGAAGTTTTCTAAACTTTGGTTTATGTTAGGAGTTCAAGAATGTGTCCTTAAGGGGGGATAAGCTCTAATGCCTCCTTCCTTCTCCTAATAGTGTCACTTTTGTGAATCCTTCAATCCTATCCCAAGTTGTTCTTAAGGGGGGATGTTAGGATATTTAGACACTTAGGAGTTAGTTAAGATCAACTTGTGTAATATATCCGTTAGATAAAAGCGTGTTTCTTTAGTAGGCATTAGTATGCATTTGTAAATATTCTAATCCGATTGTCACAATATGTTCTAGACATAGAGTGATCTGACGGTTCAACTTCTCTTAGATCATACCTACCATTGATCCATGGCTTAACACTCGATTGGTCTATGATCTCTATTTAAAGAGCATAGAGGGTCCTTGGCTAGTTCATTGATTATGAGAAGCTCATGTAACTTTCTTTCTTTTGCATAATAAATTGCTCCAATTAGCTATTTGGCTGAGGTCATGCATTGTTTCCCTCTCGATGGTTTTAACCACCTGACAAACATCGGTGTGTTGATCTGTGATCTATTTGTGTGAAGTGGTTGCTCAAGGTGTTCGGTCTTTTGGGAGTACCCTGTGTACCCAAACACAATGAATCACAAGAGTGACTAGGAACTGGATACAGCAAGGTAGACACAAATGATACTCAGATAGGATAATGATGGAATCATGATAATAATCAAATGTTGAGATAGATTCTTAAACAATGAGCATGACACAGAGTTGAACCAAGGAATCTTTTAAATTTGCAAATAGGAGAACTAAACATATCTGAAATGTAGGAGACATGATCAGATTCCCCATGTATAAAGGACAAGTGGAGGAGTAAGAAACTCGAAGTAATAGCTGAGCTGAAAGTGTAGACTGAAACATGAGTATCGAAAAGTTCATAGAGTTCTATATTCAAGGAGGACATGATTCCACCATTTGTAACCCAAAAAGAATACTTCTTCCTTATCTTTCCTATTAAATTTTAACGAGTCCAGGAAAGTCAACTCATGTCTCTCTTCATTTTTGACAAGATTGAAGAGGGAGAGAATCATGCTTGATAAAGTCATTGATTCATGGATTTACGAGCCCGAAATAGTACATGCTCATTGGTGTTTTCATGTTTAGAGAGTTTGAAAACTCCGAAGAATATTCCAGGGGGGTGATTTTTAATCCAATTTAGTCTCCTGAGGCCGAAAAAGTATAAAACACACCACAGAAGAACTCTCAGCTTCTGAAGAAGTAAGTCTCACCTTTTTCGTAGTTAGCTAGGGAGGTCCGGAAAAGGTTAAATTACCACCTACCCAACACCCCTTCAAAAGCAACATATAGCTTGAGTTTTATGAGTGTAAAGGAAAGCAATATCACTCAGAAAGATCCATTTGGTTATGAGAAATGGGGCTTACAACAGTAAACTTGATTCTTTGTTCTTTAAGGTTTAACGAGCATGACAAAGGCATAAAGTATGTTTGGAATATTTTTCACGTTTAGGTCCAGAGCACGAAAAAGAGAAAACTAAGATAATATCGGGTGCTCATTTTCATAAATTTAGTCCCTCAAGTCTGGAAAAGAAATAATCCTATACCTGAGAATACTCTTGTCAATTCCAAAGAAAAGAGAATGTTCCTTTTTCCTATTATTCCACATGGTAAAAAAAAGCGATAAAATACCACCAATGTGGATGCCCGTTCACATATTCTTAATGAGCCTGAGTGGACAAGTTTACTTGAAAGTCAAGTCTATTTTGAGGAGTTAGAACCAGGCCTAAAGAAAATCCATAAGGGAGGGGAGCCTTATAAAGTGGATAGCTTGTAAAAGGAGACCAAAATGAGGCTCAATTTGGTGTGAAAAATAGCTAAGTAGGCTCCCCTGAACCTATGACAAATGCGACATGAGTATCAAGAGACAAAAATGTGTTGTAAACTAGGGTACTCATGGAAGGAAGGCCATATCCATGGAAGAACAATGGTATAGGTAAGGTAACAATGGTTAAACACCATAGTTCGTGGTCAAAGAAGTGATCCTAGGGTTGAATCGTTTTAGGTATAGATGCAAAAATGCATGTGAATGACCAAGGTCCTACCCTATATGAATGAATAATGAATTTAAATGACCTTGAACCTATTGCATTAGGAAAAAATGACATGGCATTAGTTCAATTTATTAAACAGTTTTTAAACTATAGGCTAAAAACCCACAATTTGAATTTTTTCCTATATATAGTTCAAAAATAGAAATCAAATACACCATTTCATGTTTTTAACCCAATTAGGCAATTTTTAACTTTGAGTTCAATCGCTCGGTGTGGATAAACCAATGGATGGTTTTTGATTTCACAAGTTCCAGGTAAGCTAGCTCTCCTTGCTCTTCCATTTCAACCATTTCAATTTTCAATTTTGTGCAAATATTTGATGTTTAAGACTACCCCAGGGAGGCCAAATGATACACATGGGTAGGTGACTTACACAGTCCCATACATGCGTTTTACACACGATGTTCCTGAAGGAAACTCGCGTGTTAGATGCGACCTATCTAAAAGACAGTCGCATGTACTGTGCAACATAGGAAAAGTGAAGTTATGGCCAAAATAAAATTATTTTGATGAATTTTAATGTTTGATAATGGTTCAATGGGAATTTTTAACCATGGTATTCGAGTGGAGGGAGCGAGAACACGAAGATATGGACCAAGATGCACTCTGTAGTGCCCCCACTGTGCAAGCATTACGAAAAAGTGGGATACTAAAATTCTTCTGCACTTCTCCCATGTCAGCCAATGTCCACTTGCTCAAATTTTTTATTGGCTATTGGGACCATGACCTTGGGGCTTTTAACCTTCAAGGTGAGATCTTGGGGGTGGCTTTGGAACACATATACTTCATCATGGGGTTGTCCCGACAAGGAACGCCTGTCAACCTCGAAGGTGCTGGAAGGGGTGGTGACCCCATGAGTGTTCAATATTATGTGAACACCTAGTGCATGTCCGGGAGTCAAAAAAAGGGATCATGCATCCCTATTGTGCATATTAGTAACTTGCTGCTAAAGGTTTTGGTAAGTACTATAGTTAGGAATGTAGGATCTTCATCTCTTCATCTTTCCACTCTAAACCAAATGAGGATTGTTGTAGAGTGATTACAGGGAACTATGTTTGATTGGTGCTTCAGAATAATCCTAATTATGAAAAAACAACTCTCTGACTGTAAGGGAGGCCGATGCAATAATTTTGGGTATTCAAGTGCATTAGTGGCTGTTATGGAGAGAAACTTTCTATGGCTTGGGGTGTACCACAACATACAAATTTGACACTAGAAATCAATCTTTCCCAATATGCAAGAGAAACCAAATATTTAACACTAAGGGATATTGAATCATACCTTGTTCCAGATGGTTGAAGTAGATCCCCATTGAGATTTCCAATTCACACTTGTATTAGCAATTCACTCTCAACAACAACAAATAAGACAAGCATGATCTATAATAGTGTGTTAAGGATACTCTAGAATATATATTCAATAATTCATAGAAAATTAAACACATACATGGATATAATATTCATATTCAATTGCACATAACTGGACATGGAAATATATTTCTATTAATAAAACCAGAGATTACAATAGTGACAACCTCTGTCGGCACGGCTACGACCTGAAGAAACTGAGTCCTCCACCTAGGCCTACACCACTTTAATCCTCCAACTCTTGATACAAAGCTCATAATAAAAGGAAAGCTTAAGAAGAACACAAAGTTCTCCAAAGGGACAAAGGGATTCATACTCAAGTATAGGCAAACTGTGGCAACAATGGACTATAGTTTACTTGCTCTTCAACTCCTCCTCTTCAATGTATACAAGGGGTTCCTTATATAGCACTCCAAAAGGGTAATGGAGGGTCAAATATGAGCATTCTCAAGGCATTTGGAAGGCCAAGAGTCAAGTTATTTGAACTCCTATGAGAAAAACTCCAAAAATGTTTGGACTTGTGCACATATCCCGATGTACATGGGTTTTAGGTCAAAAGTCGTGTGTACACATGAGTATGCGATTAAAATTCATGTACAACAATAAACAGGGGTTTTTAAGGGATGAACTTGGAACATCAAAGTATAATATAAGTCCATGGGGTCTAAATATTTTGGAGAGGGATAGGGAAGGCCATAAATATGTGGTCAACCATGTGTGGTAAAATCAACTATAACAGATGACCCCTAATGTGTGAGGTCAGAGGAGTAACATGATGGCTAAAATACATTATAAAATCCATCCCAAAAGTGGAGTAATGAATACCCAAGTGGAAGAACCAACCACTCATCACACTAGTACAAAATGAGAAATTAATGACTAAAAAAATGACTAAAATCAGGCTATAAACGACTATTTTTTACTCGACGACTAATAGTAGCTAATTTCCATTATCTTATAGCTAGTCATATTTAACTTAGTCATTAATAGCTTGACTTATTAGTCTTTGATTTAGTCATTTATATTCAATTATTTAGTCATTAATAGTCATTGATTTCGCCACAGATTTAGTAACTGATTGCAACAATTAATTGCCAAATATACGACTAAATAACTACTAGATGATAACATATTAATGACTAAGATAAATACGAATAAACATTAGTCTCTGTATAAGATATGGGAAATTAGCTACTAATAGTCGTATATATGTGAATTTAGTCATTTTCGTAGTCACAAATTTATGATAGGGTACGGAGGAATCGAACCACCAACCTCCTGCCTATAATTAGGTAGGTGCTCTACCATTGAGGTAGCACCCTTTAAAAAGTTGTTATTTGTTGATAATGATAATATTCAATCAAATTTTTCATCATTCAAGCATACAAAGTAACGATTATCAAGTTACTATAGATCCATAATATCTTACCCTGTATTAGTCCTTCAAGTCATTTGTGCACTTAATAAATGCATTTGAAATACTTGAAGGATTATTACAAGGTAATTCATTATGTATCTATAGTAACTTGGTAATCATTATTTTGTATGTTAATTCATCGCATTCTACACAAACAAATATTTTCAATGATAACCAATTCAAGCATTAGTGTGTTTGACAATCCAACCCCACCTTGAGTAAACAATTTAATTGCAATGTTATAGCTACTCTCCATGCAATGATAAAGTTTTTAAACTTCCAAGCTATCCCCAACAATGTATTTCAACCAAAATCCAACATATACCAAAATTATATAAGAATACTCACATAAAATATTGGCATGCTTTTGTTATTTGAGTGCCAGTTTAAGTAAGATTTCTTAAAATCAAATGATACTATCATAACTATTTTCAAATCCAACATATATAACAAAACAATGTAGAAGAAATACTTCAAAGAATACAAGGGGAAGATATTGTAATGATTCTACTATTTTAGTGCCACTATAAGCAAGATTTCTTGCAATGAAATGATATGAATAAGATTGATTTCATGACACAACCAAAAACATTTTCATAAGATCATAACCATACATGTTATGAAGTTTTTGTGGGGAGTGATTGGGCCCATATAAAGGGATTGATGTCACAATTATCTATAGGAATAAAGGTAAGTACATCCAAGGTCAAGAGATTTCATGCCAAAAAATGTCTTGAATTAACCCCACAACCATTTCCCACCCAAAGTTATGTTGGCAAAGGAAATGCGCCATTCACAAGGAAAACACAGGTTTGTATTTTATTCCTAAAAAAATTTGCACTAATGTGTTGGTTGGTTGAAGAATTTCTTCAAACACATTGACTGGTTGCATGGGAGGCTACATTCTTAATTAATACAGGAAAAGTTTCTTCCTCAGTGAGATCACTTGCTTGCTGGGTTGTATTTTAGGCATTATGCACTACCATTTATCCCCATGAAATCAATTTCTTAATGGTTTACTTGCATAAATTATGGCAATGATTTTACCCCATGAAAATATCTTTCTCTTACAAGAACACACACAGTCATTAATGCCCAAGAACAAAACTTATGAATGAATTTCTTCGAGCAATAAAAACCATGAAGTTGGCATATTCCTAGCCTAATATGAACCCAAAACCTGTTATGAAACAATTTTCCAAGGTAATACAACAACAATTATCATATTCTTTTGTACAAATCAAATCAAATTTTCAAAGTGGTACAACAAACACTTAATATGTTCCATTACCAATTGGTTTACTAATTAGAAGTCCTTCTTCATAGACCTTCCTCACAAAACCATAAACACTTGAAAAATTAATGTGTTACATAAAATAACTCATTACTAACCACAATACAAACATAAAATCCAACAGTAGTGAATTAGAAGGACAACATTCTTAAAAATTCAAGGAGTTGTCCAAGTCTATACATATCTCTGCCGAGAACCTGTTCTCCATTTCCACCGTGCTACTTAACCCTAAAACAAATCAATCTGGTTTAGTCCGACATCTTGTCCCTTTCCAACTTATTGCAATGTCAAATTTATAGGTTCATTCTTAACAAAGGAAAATGTGCATAAATGGAAAGGAAAACAATAAATATTACAAATAAACAACTACTTGAATGTATTCATGATGAGTGATGTTTCCCTATCCTAAATTCGAATTGAACCCTGTATATTGCATGATCTGTTAGTAACACATATTTAACAGGAATATTTTTGCTAGACTGCATATTTTGCATGTATGCATTTTCTTGCAAACTACGATACAACATTTTTCTAGCACTAGTGTATTTCTTCCAATCCTTGGCAAAATATGTCCAACAGTAACTACTAACAAGCCATTTTTATCGAAGCATGGGATCAATGACTTTCTTGTAGATAATTATTGTAGAATTCATTGTGACATCAGAATCTAAAGCTTTAATCCTCTCAATGTCCATATATTAATGAACATTCCTATTTGATTTATCTTGAACTATTTATTTATTGTGTCTAATTTTGGAATTGCTTCGTTATTTTCTCCCAATTTTTAAGAAGTGCTGGACAATTCTTGTATTTCTAATTTTTTTTGCACATGCTAGCTCCATGAATAGAATGGAAGGCTTAAAAGGAACAAAGATTTCCACTAGTTCATATAAGAAAATCTATATAGGACTACAAAAATAATGTTTTAGCTAAATGTTGCAGATTCATATGAAGTGAGGCATATGTTTCATTGAAACATATCTATGTATGTGACATCAAAACCATGAATCTCTACTCCCAATGTCCTTATATATGAGAATAGTGTTTTTTGATTTTCCTTGAACTACTTCTTTAATGTGTTTAGGTTTGGAATTTATTTATTATCTTCTCCTCTTTTTTAAGAACTGTGAAACAATTCTTGTATTTCTACTTTCTCTAGTAGATGCTTTTCTAGTTCCATGTAGACAGTGGAAGGATTACAAAGTGACAGGGAAGAAATATTACCACTGGTCCATATTTTTAGTGAGTGTATCACTGACAATCAGAAGAGCAGATTTGGGCACTTGTTCAGCAACACTGTAGAAGATAGACATGGTGCATCACAGTTCTCAAGGAGAAGGCACATCACTCAATTATAGAGGGAGAGGGAACTTGCATGTACCTTCCAGCAAGCCTTAGATGAGGCCTCTGCCATGATCAAATAATCTTAGAGGCATGTGCCAGTGCCACTAGTGTAACATAGACATGAATGACCATAAATTAAAATTTAGTTTGGTTTTATTTTTAGGAAATTCTATTTCTGAGTTTGACTTAGGATAAAGAAAATTATTTTTTTGAGTTTGACTTAGGATCAAGTAAATTATATTTATGAGTTTGATTCACATGCAAATTTACTTTTGTAAACCCTATTATTCCCTTCTCATATCTATGAGAGAGAGGGAAGGGGTATGGATTCATTCATCGAGTCTTGACTCTAGCAACTCCAATATACAAAAACAACCCTAAATGCAACAAATATGTTCATCTCCATTAAAAAAGGCTAAGGCTACTACCTTATATTAGGTTAAACTAACCATCTAAATCCATCCCTATAAAGTGTTGACATAGTTGGTAGTCATAGTTTAAAATAACTTTAGCGATTCAAACCAACATTTTCAGCTATAATTCAGAATAGCTTTAACAGTTCAAACCAATGTTTTCAGGGAAAGTTTTAACATATTCAAATGAGCCTTATCTACCAGTTCTTTGTGAACATCTCATATATGCAACAAAAATTATTTACCTTAGGACACCATTTTCAAATATTGTTATCACCCAAATAACTATGAATTGAATTTATAGGTTGATCAATTCAAACTAATATTACTCTCAATTAAGTAAAAACATATTGAAAAAATTGGTGCTTAAGGTTTCATTTCATTTGATATACATATAATATGAAACCACTAAATGTAACGAGTTGTGGAAGTTCCATTAAAATAAAAGGCTTCACTCAACATCATACTTAGCATACAATGCAAATTTAAATCTCCTTGCAACTTGACTAAATTTTTGTATTAATATCTACTACTTCTAAAAAAGATCAGTAAAAAAATTATGACATTTGGTTCCTTCATAGTTGTTTTTCATGATAATTCAGTGTTGACAAAAGTTAAAACAAGAGGTTGTCCTCATTTGGTTAAAAAAAGGCAAAAAACTTAACTGATGAAATTGTATATCTCCTATTATATACCATGCACTGATACCATAGAGCTTCCAAATTACTGCCCTGATATAATTTTATGTATGATAAATGGTCTAGCTTATCCGCAATTGATACATTCTACTAGGATTAAAATTTTCAAGGTCAAGGCCTCTTTTAATAGTGATTCAGTAAGAATCCTCGAAACACATCTGAAGATCCAAGAAGAAAAATGAGCAAGTTTCAAGTATGTGGAGAAGAGATAAAGAGGAAATATTATGTAAAGCAAAATCCAGATACAAAAGTTTTTGCCTCTTGAAATAGATTCTACAACTATATGATATTTTTCCTACACTTTAGTACAAATGCTCAGCTAGAATTTTGGACAAGACTTGATAATCATTTTTGGGAAGAATCGAACAAGTCCTTATGATGAGAATAGGATGAAGGCCATGTTCCATCACTTTTCCCAACTAGTGGTGTTGTATTTGATGAAGGATCAATGACCTAAGGTTGATTGCAAAGTTGTGGATAGGATGGTCCCTCTCATTCCCCAAGAAACCCTCCAAACCTACAAGGGACACGTTGTTTTGATATTAATGCATACTTTTCATCACTACATAAAATGAGACTGGGGAAGGAAAATCAAGCAAGGCATTTTTAAGATGGATGTGAGGAAGAGGTCATGTTC
The DNA here is from genome assembly GCA_001517045.1 of Pseudotsuga menziesii. NCBI lineage: Eukaryota > Viridiplantae > Streptophyta > Pinopsida > Pinales > Pinaceae > Pseudotsuga > Pseudotsuga menziesii. The sequence goes on from LPNX011102890.1 coordinate 37,867, forward strand.
AATGAAGCAGCCATCCAGTGTGATAAATTCAAACTTCGTTGATAGAAGGTATCCCCTCTACACATGCTTCTTTCTTGTAACTCCCGAGAGGAAAGACAAAAACCAAGAAGCAGGAATAATGACTTCCTAGTTGGAAGAAAGAAGAATCGTTCCAAACTGGAAAAGGAATCGTTAGCCCAACTGAACGTATCCTTCCCTGGTCCAAAGAAAGAACAAACCATTAACAAAAAGTAATGTATTCCTTGCTGAAGAGGTAGAAAGAATTGTTGAAGGAGAAATTGAATATCTGCTAGGATAGAAGGCACTTCACAGGGGAACAAAATAACCTCTAAAGAAATCATTTTTCCTAAAGTGTTTTTCTAGAAGGAGCAAATCTACAGTTGGTAGGATAAGAAATAAACTAGGAAGAGTAGCAATGTTTGCTTGACAAGGAATCGTTTCATCTCCCAGAATTTTCGAATAACAGAGAAGGAAAACGATTCAGGGGAGAGTTGAGCAATTTGCTGCACTATGTTTTAGAGATGAAATCCCGACAATCACACCAATACCTTTCAAGTTGAGGTCCATAGAAAGGGATTCATAATCCAGGGAGTGCCAAATTGGGAAAAAGGAAAGAGGAGTTGTAGCAGTGTTGGAGTCCACACCACACTGCATAGGATATGGAAGAGCCCTTGCAAGCTGAAATGAGATCTCTACATCTTAAAATGAAGAGTAGAGCATGATCTTGAGAAGAAGGTATGAATCGAATAGGAAATTTTTTAGTAGCTTCAAGGCCATGTACAACACTGATGTTGCTTTCTACTTGAGAGAAGGAATTCAATCTTCCCAGCAAATAGCCGATTGATTCCTTTACGTTGTTCATCAGCAAAGCAGAACAAGTTTTGCAGTTGAATAGATTGGGCTTATTACCTTGTCAAATGTTCCACTAACATCATGTAACGAAGTTGAAAATGCTAATAACTGCTAGTACTGAGGTGTTCAAGTGCAATGGTTTCTTCAAAATTGATATAGGGAATGGTGTCATGAGATAATATACTATCTCTTACAATCCACAACAAAATGGAGCCACTGAAAAGAAAGATCAGAAAATGGGGACAACAAACTGAATGCTTAAGAATGTCAGTCTACCAAACAATTTGTGGCAGAAAGCCACATGTGATTTTACGTTGTGGAATTCATTGCACTTCCTTTGTACATATACCAAATGAAAAACATAGAAAATTTATGGAAAGAGCTGTGCATAATACTATATAGTAAAGACTATTGCGATTATAAGAAAATACAACTATTTATAATGAATTCTAACTTTTTAATGTTGTGTGTGTGTGTATGTGTCATCCCCAACCTATCATCCCCTGAAAAATTGGGGGTGTGCTATAACGTCCAAGGGCCTCATCCCCACTATTTTATGTGTGTGTGTGTATGTGCCATCCACAACCTTCCCTTGAAAAATTGGGGATGTGTTCTAACCGTCCCAATGAATCTGTTGTATAGGAAAGTATCCTATGGCTAGGGTTTAAGAGGCAATCAATGTACTGGGGTTGAAACATGGATGCAAATGGTTCTACAAATAAATAGAAGAAAGTTTCAGAGATTTGAATGGTTCATACGTTATCCAAATGAAGGTTGATCCAAATAGTCCTTCAATCCTCTTCTTGCTCTTCTTTCTCCTCTTGCTCCTAGAGACCTACAAAATTAATTATACCTTCCTGAAACCAATATGAACACATATTAAGTAATGATAATCAAAACAATAAAAGAAACAATTCTGGTTAACATAAGCATCTGATCATAAATAGAGATTCAATCACACATTGAACAATGATTTGGGAAGAAGAAGGACATCAGATCTTTATTAATATTGAAAACAAGTACAAGTATACCTTCTCTTCAAGTTTGGCACCTCATGAAATGTTTATCTGGTTCTGTTGCTTCTCTTTTCCAAGGAAACTCAACCTCCAAGCCCTGCAACACAAGGAGAATACTTCTAGGGAAAAAGTGTGGGCAAAGAGAGTCCCAATTCCTCTAGCATAATGATGCAAAGATTCAAGTCTCCTCTCATGGACCTCCCTACCTCTATTTATATGCTTAATGAAGAGTTAGGTTTGAAGAAAAAGTAGTTACAACTGAAGGAGTTCGTTGCATAACTACCCAAACTACCCGAATTTCAAAATACACATTTTTTGACATTTTTAGGAGGCATACGCGGGTTACAGAAACAATAGTCACATACATGAGGAGGAATATGTGGGTTGCAATGCAGAAAGTCATGTATTTAAGGCATATGTGACTATTATATATAGCAATTCGTTGCATACATGAGGATGAATACGTGGGTTGCAATGCAGAAATTCATGTATTTAATGTGTACGTGACTATTATATATAGCAATTCACGTACGTACGTGGGTTTTTTTACGGAAACTCGCATACACATCAAAAATATCATTTTTAGTGTATTTTTAGGAATTTTCAGACTTTGGTGTCTTCTAGAAAGTTTTATCTAACACAAATACCTTTTCAATGGTATAGAGATGAGGTCAAATGAAGTTACAAAACTGAAGATATGGGTCCTTGAAGTTAGGTGTTTTTTCAGTGACTTTCATGAAGTGTCGACATGCAATGAAATCATGGAAAAGTGGTCACAGGAGAGATGTTTAGTTTTGAGCTATAACGGATTCCCCCTAATGTATGACGTTAGAGGGGAAGACGATAGTCGAAATACATTATAAAGGAAACAACTAAGTATGGAGAGAATAGAGAATCCAAGATTGAAAGGCTCGAATAAAGGTACCTAAAATAGAGATAAATGTTAGAAAAAACTGATCTCTAGGACATACAAGTCCATATACAAATCATCCTCAGCGGAGTCGCCAGTTCTATTGTAAAGGAAAGTATCCTATGGCTAGGGTTTAAGAGGCCATCAACGTACTGGGGTTGGAAGGTGGATGCAAATGATTCTGCAAGTAAATACAAGCAAGTTTCAGAGATTAGAATGGTTCATATGTTAGCCAAATGAAGGTTGATCCAAGCAGCCCTTCAATCCTCTTCTTTCTCCTCTTACTCCTCTTGCTCCAAGAGACCTGCAAAACAAATTATACCTTCCTGAAACCAATATGAACACATATAAAGTAATAATAATAAAAACAATAAAAGAAACTATTCTAATTAACATAAGCATCTGATCATAAATAGAGATTCAATCACACATTGAACAATGATTTGGGAAGAAGAATGACATCACATCTTTATTAATCTTGAAAACAAGTACAAGTATACCTTCCCTTCAAGTTCGACACCTCATGAAACCTTGATCTAGTTCTGCTACTTCTCTTCTCCAAGGAAACTCAGCCTCTAAGCTCTGCAACACAAGTGGAATACTTCTAGGGAAAAGGTGTGGGAAAAGAGAGTCCGAATTCCTCTAGCATAATGATGCAAAGATTCAAGTCTCCTCTCACAGACCTCCATACCTCTATTTATATGCTTAATGAAGAGTTAGGGTCAAAGACAAAGTAGTTACAACTGAAGGAGTGAGTTGCATAACTACCCAAACTACCCGAATTTCAAAATACGTATTTTTTTTACATTTTTAGAGGTGTACGTGGGTTGTAGAAACAATAGTCGCATACACGAGGAGGTATACAAGGGTTGCAATGTAGAAAACCATGTATTTAAGATGTACATGACTATTATATATAGAAACTCATATGCGTACATGGGTTTCCTTAAGGAAACTTGCGTACACATAAAAAAACTCATTTTCAAGGTATTTCTGGGCATTTTAGACTTTCATGTCTTTTGAAAAGTTTTATCTAACACAAATACCTTTCCAACGGTACAGAGATGAGGTCAAATGGATTTATAGAACTCAAGATATAAGTCCTCCAAGTTAGGTGTTTTTTCAGCGACTTTCATGAAGTGTCGTCATGGAAGTGTCGAAATGAGAGGAAATCATGGGGAAGTGGTCATAGGAAAAGATGTGTCATTTTGAGCTATAACAGAATCATCCCCACCGTTCCCCTGTCCCCAAAGCCAATGCAACATAGCTTATAAAAACATGATTTATTTCATGTATTCATTATGTGTGCTGCTTCACACTCGCTATCAATATCATCTTCAAATAAGTATATGAAATACTTTCTAGTAAAATAAAATAAAACAAACTCTTATATTTCTTAATGTAGGTCAACAGGTACTTTTCTTCAAGGAGAAAAATCACAACTTAAAGTTACTTAACTCATACAAAGAAATCCTTTGCAAAGCCAAAAATAAGTATTAAATTTATTAATATAACATAGTTTATTACATTATTTAGAACAAAAAGACACTCATCCACTTACATTGGAAATTTACTACAGAAATAAATCTTTTAGGCAAAAGGATGAGAAATATTATGCACAAGCTATTATTCCATTAATGGGATTCAAGTTAGGAGCCATTATTTAAGAAAGCTCTGTTCAACAAGGCCCTAGCCTTCTGTGTCATTGACCCTTGAGAAACCTAACATAATGCCAAGTAAACCTTTATTTGATTGGTTGCATCAGGTCAGAGATTCAAGATAGGGTTCAGATTGTTCTTATGTCACTCTACCCAAATAATGGTGTAGATTCACAAAACAAGAAGGCTCATAGATAGCATTTTCAGCACCACTGGATAGAAACATAGGTGTCCCATCTGCCCTGTTTGATTTAGATTATACCCAATTCAACAAGAGGATTATGGTCAAGCTAATATAGGACCAAATTATGGCTATTTCCTTCTTAATATAATTATTCATAGCTTCCTATATGCTGATTATTTGAGGCTTCTACATCATACAGTTGAGGGCTTGTAGTTGTAGAAGCAACTAGGATTCCTTCATTAGTTTTGTACTAATAAAAAAATAACAGCGAATATTGAGAAAAAAAAGGTTACAGCTTTCAATATTCCAAAACAAGAGGCTTTGCATATCTAACCTTCTAAGTTCTAGGATTCATAAGCATTACACTACCCTTGCCACTCACAAATGGGAGCATGTTTCCCTCCATTTCAAGATACTGATCTTGAGATCCATTTATTTGATACCTACTCACACCCAAATATTTTTATAGTTGTAAGGTTATGTCTATAATTGAGTTTGTCAGAATCGCTTATGTAAAGAAATGAATGATACTCATGTCTTATAAGACTATTGTAAAGCAAGCAAACAATTCACTTTCAACACTGTATTAACCAACTTCTAAGTCCCCCCATTGATTGTGAACACATTTGTTGATATTTTCCACCTTTTTAAGCCTCAATAGAGGAACCCTTATAAACCTCAATAGAGGCATGGTTAAAACTTGATACAAAATTAGGGAGGAATTGATAGGATGGAACAATGCATTACCAACTTCTTCCTGCATACTTCATCTCACACCCAGCAATATAGAATTTAGTCTCCTAAAGAATATTGTCTCAATAGGCTCTTTAGAGTTGGATAACTTTTGATCTCTTAATTTGAGACTTAGTGTCAAGAGTTTTAGACGAATTTTTGTATATTGTAATTTAATTTCTAGATTACTACTTGGTTAATTTTTAAATTGTTATCTATATTAACATATAAATGGCACCCTTGTCCGCCTGCACCTTCACAACCAGTTCGAATCATTGCATCTCTCTATGTCCCATTGCTTTCTTTTTCCCACTAGTCTATCTCACTCTTTCTTTCACACACACACACACACACATCTATTGTGATGAATGTAATATGAATTTTGTATGGAACAACTTGTAAGTCTCAATAAAGTCAAATTGTATAAATTTAAAATCAAAAGAAACCATATGAACTGACATCATTGAAAATCATGTGGATTGTTATTATCAACATTCCATTTAAGAAAAAAAACATGTATGCAAGAACTAATCCCATCAAATAGTAAATCAATGATAAAAACATATTGAATAAGGAAAAACAAAACTTCAAAAATCATCATGTTGAAATAACACAGAAGAAAAAGTGAATTGTGAATTTTCTACTATGAGCCAATAATGAAACAACTAAAATTTAAAAGAGATGAGGTTTACCTTCACAGTTAGAATAACCATCTCCCATAAATTAAATGCCTTCAACCAAAGGGCACTCACAAACCCTACTGTCAGGGTGTTATAACGTCTAGATTAATTCACCTAATATTTAATTATAAACCGGGGTTGGTAGGCTTAGAGTTGACACAAAATATATGTGAAGGTAGAGGGGTTCCTATGGTGTTGTAGAAATATTTTAACAAACAAAAGATTGAAAGATCTTTCATAATGAAAAACCGAGTCAAACTCCTAAGAATTCAACTATTACAGTAATTGAATCGAAACAGAATAATAAACTAAATAATTGATAATTTATTTTATAACTAATAACTTTAAACTGAAAAAGATACTATCAGCAACTAACTTTTTAAATGGAAAACTAAGATGAAAGGAAGACCTAACCTATAAGCAAGTAGAAAACTTAATAAATAAAACTTAATAAAAAGAAACAAGTAGAAAACTTAATAGGAATGTCTTTGAATTATGTCCTACAAGTCTCTTTCAGTAATCACGCAATGTAAAAGGAATAGCCTAAAAACATGCTAAGGATAACACATATAATACTGAATTTTACATGCAACCGGATAAATCAGTCCAAAGTCATGAACAAAAAAAATACAACAGTTAAAAGAAATTAGAAATAAGCTCAAGAAACAAAACACAACATAGATTGAAACATGCTCAAGTTTAAAAGAGAGAGAAAAAATGATAAAACTTTAATAAATAACCTAAAACAACCTAACTTTAACTTCAATATTAAATAGAACTATCATCTAACTGTCTCATTCAAAGCATACTTGAAATACTAAAGAAACATAAATTAAAATAATCTCAAAATGCATTAAAAACACTAAAAACGAAACTAAAAACTAAATATGGTGAATACAAGTGTCAGGGTGTATACCCTTCATATCAGTGTATTCCCATGCAAATGCTCCAGCTTGTTTTTTAAGAACTTTAAGCAGCTATGCTTGTTGGTTTTCACTTAATCATGCATTTATATGCAAAAAACAATTCAGGGCCAACCTCACAAGGTATGGTATAGGGTCGTGTATGCTCTTCAATCGTGAAGACACAAGGTGTTTCCATAAAAAATGAGAGAGCCATATTCTCTTGAAACGCGTCTCCAAAAATATGATCGAATTGAGCAAAAGACTGAGGAAAATATGTACAAGTTATTGAAGAAACCTTTGATCTAATACATTCTCAGTGGTATGCTCCTGAAGTTCCCAGGAGAAATCACTAGGAAGGGAGAGGTAATCAAATTCCTTGTCCTCAAAAGAACAATTTAACCACCATGATTTTTCAGCTATTGGTTGTGCTGGGGGGTATAAAATAATTCTCTATGTAAACAACCCATTGGAAATAGTCATCTCTCCATCCCTACATCCTATAAAATAATTTGTCGTAGCTAACCATGGTCTTCCCAAGATAATACGATTCCCTTTAGAAGGTTCCTTTGATTCTACGACCATAAATTCAATAGGGTATTCCCATGAGGCTACTGATAGGATAATGTCATCCAAGACTCCAACAAGTTTTACCGTAGTACAGTCTGCTAGCTCGAGGATGGAAGGGGTAGGTCGGAGAAATTGTCCTAACTATAAAACTTCTAAAACTATGGTGGTCATCACATTGATGGCAGATCCTAAATTGATTAATGTATTCTCTATGGTAGTGTTTTTATAATTACAGACACTACTGGGGCTCCTGGATTTGTATATTTTGCAACCCAAGACTGAGCTGTCATACATTCAAACATCTCTCCTATAACATGAATTGTGAGAGGGTCCTTTTGCTTCTTCCCTGAGTTTTTAATGCATAGCTCCTTTATTACCTTACTATAGATTGGACCTATCCTTAATATATTTTAATAGAGGGATTTTGACACAAATATTCTTTAATTCATTCAAAATGTTATACTCCCGATGAACTATAGGTTTTTCTATCACTAGTCTTTCCGGGAGTGGAGGAAATATTTGCTCCTGAATAGTTTCTTACAGAGGATGGGTGTGTACTGGAACCTTCAGAATGTTCACATCTTCCAAAATGACATCATTCATGAGTTCATTTGAATCCTCTTCTTCTTCATTTACTTCATGAATGATTAATGAATCTCAACTCTTCGAGATCGTAATTGATTCTCATGTATAGGTACAGTCGAAATAAGTTATGACGGAAGAATTTGCAAACTCAATGTTGTTAAGAGCTTGAGTTGGTTTATTATTAGGGTTAGGTATCGATTGTGTAGGTAATAATGTCGGTCAAGGAGGATTTGTGTTCTAAAAATGATGAGGTTCTTGTGTGATGAAAGGAACTGGAGGTACAAATCCAGGGGAAATTTGCTGGAAATTTGTTTGATGTTGAGGATAAGGATGAGTAGGTGTAGGTCCAGGTTGTGACTGAGGATATGGTTGTCCTCTACACCCTTGTGACCAATATTGCTGATGTGGAAATTGAGGAGGAGGGTACTGGGGTGGCCAATTCTTCCAACTTGAATTGTTCCATTACAATTGAGGTGGTTGATATGGAGGATAATAGAGTGGAGGTTGTGGTGGAAAGTTCTAATATGTTCGTTGGTCTCTAGGTTTCCAAGGAGGCCTCCTAGATGTTTTAGCTACATCCCCACTCTTAGAGATGGCTTTAAACCCAGGAAAGAATGGGTAGTTATATGTTGGATGTTATTCTGTACAGATGTGACATATGTAGATGTTGTTTAATGGACATTCCCTTAGGGGATTTTTTGTCCTACATCTTGGAAAAAAAATGCTCACTATTGCTCATTCTTCATCCTTCCTTTTCTTGTATTGTAAAGCATGTAGTTGAGAACCCATTGCTCCTAATATATCAGCTTTGAAATTCTACAATAGGTTTTCTAACTCTACTCTTGTAACTCCACCTGAACTAGGAATGTTTTCCCTTACATTTCTACTATAAGGATCTCGAAAGTTTTTCCCAACTTCCCCCCTACTTCTAGAATAATTTTTACACATCTCACCGATTTGTTCAAAGGTTTTATGAGAAATATCGCTAGCTGCCATGAGATTAAGGATCTCTGAGGCTGATAGAGTCCTCAGAGATCCCTTTAAGGAAAAGTGCATGTACTGCATCTTCTCGGAGGTCACTATGATTTGATTTATGTAATGTATAAATGAACCTTTCGAGATAATCCTCTAGGCTCTCATATTCAAGTTTTTGTATCTTTAATATATCATGTCGAGAGTCCTTCAATTTGCAATACTCTTGATATTTTTGCAAGAATGAATTTTTCATATCATCCCAAGTACTGATAGTGAATTCACCTAATCCCATGAACCATCTCAAGGAAGAATCTTTTAGTGTAGCTGGAAAGAGTTTTAGTTTGTGAGAATCTTGTAGATAATTATCTCTCCTATAAAGGATATCAAACTTGAACACGAATGTGTCTGGGTCCTCATTACTGTTTCCATAGAAAGTAGGAAAGGAGGAAGGAGGGATGTTTCTCATAGTTACATCCTGCATAGTGTCTAAAATAGGGAACCCAAAGGTAGCCTCAGTTCAATTTTCTCCTTCTCCTTCATCATTTCTAACTTCATCATGATCTTGATTTTCTCCCCTTCTCTCCATATAAGATGGATTCTTAACGTAAATATAACTAGGAGGCTACTTTCGAGGTGATAATGGGGCGTCCCAATGTTCTTTTTCAGGAGAGATCTTCTTCTAATCAACCGTGTTTTTATTGAATCCTAGAGGGATAGTAGGTTCTACTATGGAAGTTTCAATTTGTGAGATGACTAGATCTATGCAGGTTCCAAAGAGAGCTTTTGCGTGGGAAGGATCAACAAATCCAACGAAGTTTGAATCTCCTACTAGTGAAAACGTTGTGTTATTTGTATTCAAAACTAGTGGAGGGTTAGAGGTTCCTAGTGGTTGATCCCCCTAAAATTCCTCAGGAATGAGATCCTTATGACCGCCTGCGATGGTTCCTTCCCATTCTATGGCTTCACTGGTAAGATCTCCAGAGAGAGTCTCCTTAGGTTTTAGGGTAGAACTATTTCCTACATGCATCTTTTGATGCCTTTATGCTGAGTTAGTGGTTGGGGTGTTATGTCCTCTATGAAAGTTAGTGGGAATTTCAATAAGTTTTCCTGTCTTAACAAATATACCATGAGGACCTATTAGTATGCACATTAAAAAATTTAAACAAAATATACCCAGAGGACCTCTATGTATGCACATTAAAAACTTTAAACAAAAGAAAACCTATGCTACTACTATTTCTGGATTTTTAGGCTCCTGTTATGGCATATGCACAGGTTCTTACCTCTCATCTTACTGCTCCCTTGACACCAACCTATTACTAAGATTCATAAAGAATTCTACTCTACCATACAGAACAACTCCCTGACAAGGGCGCCAAAATGTTGCGGTGTTATAATATTAATTCTTGCACATGATCTAGGAACTAGGAATCAGAATCATCAAAGAATAATTAACAAATACTCATGAATTGGAAAATAACTGGAACCAAAATAGGTTTCCTCTCTATATATTTTATAAACAATAATGGGTTACAATTTCCATGCTGAGCAGTGGCTTAACTCGATGAAGAATTTGAATACATAAGGGACAATTCGGATTCAATGAGTGAGTCTAGCTTAACTGACTCTTTTCCATGCAATCTCACTCAGTTAACCACTTGACTAAAACCCTAATTGACTCACCAAACCCTAACTGAAGTCATAGTGCAATGAATGAATGAATCTCAACTAAGGAGATCAAACACATGTCATAGCAATCCAACCATCAAGTGTTAGTCCTGCATGACTCCAATGAACCCTGATGAAGTTAACTGAAGCTGAACTGACCATCAGAAGTTGGTGGAGGTGCCTTGTTGACTCCAGTTCATTAAATAATAATAAATAATAATTAAATAATATATTTAATGAATGGAGGCACCTTAACTGACTGGTTGAACTGATTGTAACCACCAGTTAGCAATTAGGTGCATTAATGTCACACAGATCACCCATGGAGTGCTCCAATTAGCCTCCTTGACTGTAGGTAGGCGTGGGTGTGACTGGATGATGGCAATTGATGCTCCACTGATGTCAATTAAACTTAGGATAGTGGTTTAACTAGGCCAATTTGACCAAAAGAGTGTGTATGATGATAGATGTCTCCAACACCCCCCGTTAAGCTATACTCAGGAAGAGTTAGAAAACATAGATGCATAAAATGATAGGGCCATGGAAACAAAGGCCATAGGTCACCCTGTACAATAAAGTAACTTTTTAATATAACCAAGGAAACGGGGAAAACCTCATGGGAAAAATACCCCCCCTCAAACTAAGTAGTAAACCAAGAATTGGTTCTTCTATGTAGCAGCATCCTGAGATTGTGCATGTGAACCTCTAAATCCAAACTAAATGAATATTTCTATAGGAATATTCCACTTTTGAAGAAGAACAATGCACTCAACTGAATCAGAAATATAAGTAGTGGGACGGTGAAAACTGGACCCATGTAGAGCAACTAAAATCATCTGAAGAGAGAGCAAAGGTTCTTGAGGATTTGAACCATGTGTGGAACACTCAAGAAACTGATATGTTTCAGCCTTGAACAGAAAACCATGAGTGGTAAAATCATCCCCAAATCTTAGGAGCAAGTGTCCAAGCGGATGCAGAATGTCTTCCTCTTTACTAGTTCTGTGAGGAGATGTGCTTGTGGCCAATGGTAGAGAATCCCTGGGACTCTAGAGAGTGAAGGATTGAGCTCCATAATATGATATATATTCTGAAATATATAATGAATCAGAAAATAAAATATCCACAACCTCATAAGAGTAAACTAACACCAAATCCCCATCAGCAAAATTGAAGAAGAACCGCGGTACTTGATTTTTCACACCGAAATTGGTGAGAGCAGCTACAAGCATGGCTGAAAGCTCTTGAATTTTAAAATATGAACAAAATAATATCATATAAGAATGTAAATCAGATCTAAATATGTTCACGACAGATCCAAAAACATGAAATGAAATCAAATCCCCAGCAACAGTTTCGAAGGAGACTTGCGGTACTTGTTTCTTCACACCGTTGATGAGAACAGCTACAAGCAGTACTGAAGGTTTATGAACCTGAAATTTTGAACCAAGAAATATCAGATCAGATCCAAATAAGATCATATCATATCTAATAAGGTTCATATCAGATCTAAAATTATGGTCAACCGAGACGGTGGATGCACAGTGTTCTTCTTCTTCAAAATTCTGAATTTTGGTGCATGTAATCCTGCAGGAATTTGCTGGAAGATCTAGATCATGGGGAGTAAATATTTCAATATTATAATATGATATTTCTTCCAAAATATCCAAGTGTTTACATATTTTCACACCAGCAGAAACATTAGAGGGATAAAAATCAAATTTCTCTTCACTTTCGGAAGCAATTACTGGTAAATTTTGCACAGAATTCAAAGGAAAATCACCGGTGAATGTTTGCATGGAAGTGCAGCAGTATTTTTATTCAATATCAGAGATTTGAATGTCTTCTTTTGTTTCAGAAATATGAGAAGATGAGATATCAAATATCTCATGAACTTCCGGAGCATCAGGAGAAGGAGTCACTTCATGGAAACTTTTTTCAATTCGAATTGAATGTGTAGAAGATTCTGCTTCATCTTCATCTTGAACAAATTCATCAAAGAGAGTAGAGGATGATACTTTTGAGTGAAGAACTCTTGTGGTGCTGGATGTGATCTCCAAAGTACTATTATAATCCTCATTCTGCTTTCCAAAGGTTCTGTCGAATTTTGTCCAGAGATCCTTTGGGTATTTAGTAGAACCAAGATTAAGGTAGTACAAGCTATCATCAAGGGCCAGACATATTGTTCCAACAGCTCTATCATTGTCATTTAGCTAGTCATTCTCATTCTCATAAGACTCTTTTCCAAGTCCAATAGATGCCTCATAGAGACCTCGTCTCTTCAGATATGCAATCATCTTCAACTTCCATTTCGAATAGCTTGTGAATGGGGTGAGAAGAGGGATTGATGAGTCCATTCAAAGTTGTACCTGATAAAACCTGCAAATCAAAACAAAAGGGGCACCGTAAGGTCGGACAGCCTGCACATTTAGGATTTCATCACACCCAGCATAGTCAATCAAGCAAGCTTGATAAACAAGTTCTTTACATGGGGTATTAAGTGGTAAGCCTTGGCTTCTGGTGTAGTGCTGGATTTTTGAGCTATTGCTCAAATTTCATGGAGAAATCTGTCAAAAATATTGTTATTGAGAGATTGATCTTCGTCCTGCTGCATGCTCTGATACCATATTAATTCTTGCACATGATCTAGGAACTAGGAATCAAAATCATCAAAGAATAATTAACAAATACTCATGAATTGGAAAATAATTGGAACCAAAATAGGTTTCCTCTCTATATATTTTATAAACAATAATAGGTTACAATTTCCATGTTGAGCAATGGCTTAACTCGATGAAGAATTCGAATACCTAAGGGACAATTCAAATTCAATGAGTGAGTCTAGCTTAACTGACTCTTTGCCATGCAATATCACTCAGTTAACCACTTGACTAAAACCCTAATTGACTCACCAAACCCTAATTGAAGTCGAAGTGCAATAAATGACTGAATCTCAACTAAAGGAGATCAAACACATGTCATAGAAATCCAACCATCAAGTGTTAGTCCTGCATGACTCCAATGAACCCTGATGAAGTTAACTAAAGCTGAACTGACCATCAGAAGTTGGTGGAGGTGCCTTGTTGAGTCCAGTTCATTAAATAATAATAAATAATCATTAAATAATATATTTAATGAATGGAGGTTCCTTAACTGACTGGTTGAACTGATTGTAACCACCAGTTAGCAATTAGGTGCATTAATGTCACACAGATCACCCCTGGAGTGCTCCAGTTATCCTCCTTGACTGTAGGAGAAGGCTAAGTTAGCCTCCTTGACTGTAGGTAGGCGTGGGTGTGACTGGTTGACAAAAATTAATGCTCCAATGATGTCAATTAAACTTAGGATAGTGGTTTAACTAGGCCCATTTGACCGAAAGAGTGTGTATGATGGTAGATGTCTCCAACATATAATGTCTAGATTAATTCACCTAATAATTAAGTATCAACTGGGGTTGGTAGGATTAGAGTTGATACAAAATATATGCGAAGGTAGAGGGGTTCCTATGGTGTCATGGAAATATTTTAACAAACAAAAGATCGAAAAATCTTTCAAAATGAAAAACTGAGTCAAACTCCTAAGAATTCAACTATTAAAGTAATTGAACGGGAACATAATAATAAACTAAATAATTGATAATTTATTTTATAAGTAAATAACTTTAAACTGGAAAATATACTATCAACAACTAACTTTTTAAATGGAAAAATAAAATGCAAGGAAGACCTAACTTATAAGCAAGTAGAAAACTTAATAAAAAGAAACAAGTAGAAAACTTAATAAAAAGAAACAAGTAGAAAACTTAATAAAAAGAAACTAGTAGAGAAATTAATAGGAATATCTTTGAATTATGTCCTACAAGTCTCTTTCACTAATCACACAATGCAAAAGGAACAACCTAAAAACATGCTAAGGATAACACATATAATACTGAATTTTACACGAAACCGGATAAATCAATCCAAGGCATGAACACAAAACAATACAAGAGTAAAAAAAAATCAGAAATAAGCTCAAGAAACAAAGCAGAACATAGCTTAAAACATGCTCAAGGTGAAAAGAGAGAGGAAAAATGATAAAACTTTAATAAATAACCTAAAACAACCTAACTTTAACTTCAATGTTAAATAGAACTATCATTTAACTATCTCAGTCAAAGCATACTTCAAATACTAAAGAAACAGAACTTAAAACAATTTCAAAACATTTTAAAATCACTAAAAATGAAACTGTGGGCTGAATGACAGACTGAACTATAGGTCTGAAAGGGGTGACTGAATGACCGTTTCAATAGGTTGTCCGAATGACAGTTTGCACAGTTAAAATGACATAAATTAACCTAAATGATCTAATCTTCAGCTGAATTCAGGACATAAATTAACCTAAATGATCTAATCTTCAGCTGAATTCATGTAGATGTAAATCTAATGCATAAAGGCAATAAGTAAACCTACTTATTAAGAAAATTTGACAGTGAAATGAACTTAAACAAATTCAGAAACATAAAGCAATCATTAAGAAATAAATTGGAATTTAAATAAACTTATACAGAAAAGAAATAAACAAAATTAATTCTACTTTAACTTGATAACAACGATTTATTCTATCTACTTGCAAATGAACTGATCAGGAATGCTGGAAATAAAATGACTAACAACAAATTTGAAAGAAAACTATGTGCGTAAGTAACTATTTAATTTCAGAAATAAAATTGCATTGCAAGAAATAACAGTAATCTAATTAAAATAAACTAAACTAGCTACAACAGAAAGAAAAGAACAAAATTACACAAAAGAATGAACCTCTAGTTGATGAGGATCCCTCTCAACAATCAGGGGTCATGCCTGGCTAACTCTTACTCAAACGTAATCATAAACAACAAAGCATACAGATCTATTAAAATGATGGAACAGAATTACATAATTCTTCTCTTCAAAAACGACTGTCTAACTAATGAAATGATAAACTCTCTAACTCTGCACATGGAGGTATTTATATACAATGTTTTCAACTTCTCTCTAAATTTAGTCAATCATAAAGGAATCTAACTAATCAAACTCTAACGCATACTTGTTCTCCCTTCTTCAGTGTGGTTGGTTACCTTCATTGCGTGATGTAGCGCATGGGCTCCTTTGTCAGCGTGAATGGATCTCTTCAACATGTGTAATGTGGTGCACAACTCCTTTAGCATAGTAGGTGGACTGGTGTTGGACAGAGGAGAGCGCACCGAGGTGATTCTTCTAGAACATGGGCTAATGCATCAATCCATCACATGGACTATTGGTGAGGTGTCGACGAAGGAGGTTGCAGGCTAGTGGATCATCTAGAATGCGAACTTCATTACCTAGATACGTGGAAAGTAAAAAGTTTATAGACTATTTCAATCATTTTAATGCCTGAAATCGGTTATCAACAACATGCAGTTGGTTTGACGAACTGAATGATGAGTTGGATATGCTGGGTGCATATCTAGGACGAATGCGATGTTTGTTTATTGGTGCGCTTAAGGACTATGTCCTGTAGTAACAAGATTTTAATGCCTTGAAACCTTGCCAAAGAATTATCGGGCAACGAGGTGGATGATGAGATGGATGTGTTGTGCGCATAACCAGCTGAATGCGCGTTTATTGGTAATTTGTCCAAAATGACTATATAACATGCAAACAAATGTACATATCAATTAATATATCAAATGTGCTTCCAACAATGTCACTTTTAATCAATAAAATCATAAAATGATAATAATAAAAGGATTTTACATAAACCTTAAATACATTCATACCTGGGTTGAATAGTGTTCTGTTGGACATAAAATATGTAAAAAGATGACAAAATAAATGTTTAAATGAGTAAATTAACTGCTAAAAATGATAACAAATATGGGTTCAACACCTACCCTGAAAAGTATCTTGCCAAAAATAACAAACAATTCATATTCATAATGCTACAATTGAATGGTTTGGGTGAGTCCTGCAACAAAATCAAAACATATTTATATCCTTTGGTTCAAGCATCCAGTATACCTTATAGGCAATTGTGTTTTCCTTCTTGTCTTTCCAGCAACCATGATTATTTTTCAAACATTCATTTGTTTCCATGTCTGGTTTGGGAAACAAAAAAAGTTACTTCCATGCATTTAATAATGGATCTTAAAATGTCTTATTCTTGAAAATTCAAGGCATATAGCTATGCAACTAGAATTCATCGACCCATAAAGCAAATCACCTTCACTCAAGCAAACATTTGGCTCAGTAGTTTCCTGAAATCCTGCACAAATTGCCTTCAAGACAACCCCCTTGCCAAATTTTCCTGCAATTAGATTTAGAAGGATGTTGGTTTGTTGTATTTTATTCTTGCATTTGTAAAATATATAATGTATGAGAAGAAAGGATACCAACCTCTATATTGTCTATTTTTAATGATAAGTGTGGGAAAAATAGTGATAGCACCTCGAGATCCATGTCCAGCCTATGAAAAGCATAGCAGCATGAACTTTAAATAACACACAACCTCTATAATACTAAGGGAATGAATGACAACATGGTTACATCATAGATGTTTACCACATAAGCCATACCCACAAGACTTAACAAATATGAAACAAATGATAGAAAAAGCTTCTATGATCACAACTCTCAGATAAAATGGAAAGTAACAAATGGAATACATCTAGATTCTATTCTAACCTGTGCATATTTCTCTTGTTTCAAGAGAGGGTTCTCTGCATCTATAGTTGGATCCCCATACATTTTTCTATCTTCATAACATCTAGGCTTGGCTCTTTGTTTGCTTCTATGTCTCCTGAAATTGACTGGATCTATGATTTCTTCTATGTACCTGCTCCTTCCTTTTGGGTAAGAATCAATTTTACTTGTTTTGTGATATTGTTGGAGGCGCTAGTCGGTGAGCTGACTAGTCAAATAGCCGAATAATTTGAGATTAGGCCGGCCGCGTAAGGTCATGTTGGTTGAAAGAACCGATGGGTAGTTATATGTAACTGTTTGTAAATCATATATATTAGGCTATTGAGCCAGATGAGAACTCAGTTCAGTTTTGTGTATGTATGGACCGTCATGTTATAATATAATATTTTATTATCCATGTCTATGTTCTTGCCTCTTGTGTATGTTATGTCTATATGATTCAATGTGCATTATTGGTAACCCTCTGTGATCTATGAGATTACAAAATTGGTTCCGTTGCCGGTAGTACATATCTGAATGTAATGACTATAAGCAGATGATATCAGAACAAGAGATTAAGAACTGGTGGGAGCGTAAGATAGAAAATTATTTGCAGAATTAGGAGAAAAAGATTAACCATTGCTCAGGAGAAGGAGAAAATATTTACTGAAACACATGAGAAGTTTGTAGAATCAGTACCCCAACTTTTGAAAAAACTTCTGGATGAAAAATATGGAAGCAACTAAAGACCAAGAGCTGCTAGATAAACCGATTCGAGGGGGACGGACAAACCTGTTGGAGTGGTTTGAAAATATCACAAATGAATTCTGCGAGGAGCAATACATAGAAGAAAGAAATTTAGTTGAAATCATTCAGAAAATATTCTATACAGACCTTACTGAGCAGTTCTTGTACTCCTTATCGACCCTGATCTTCAAGTTCCTAATAGAAAAGGGAGTGGGTCATATTGTAGAAACTCATTCGTCACTATACGAACTGCCACCAAATTCTAACTGGGTGGAGAAATAGAAAAAGTGGGAAAAATTCATTGCTGAAAGGGAGTGAGAGTATTTCCTAAGTAAGTAAACAGAACTATTCGATATTTCTAAAGCATCAGGTAGGCTATGGGGGGGTATCTAGTCATATGTTGGGGTAAAGTGAAGACGATTCAAGTAAACTAAAGGAGATACCATCAACAGCAATGAAACATCAACCTAGAAAGGAAATCGAATGAACAATGACACACAAAGGTACGACGAATTTATAGAAAGTAGAAAGAGAGAAGAGGCTGAAAAGAAGGGAAGAGACAAGAGAGTAGGCTATAGCACTGCAAAGAAGAATGACTACTAGGGTGACAGACCAAGAAAGAAATCTGCTAGATTCAGGTCATGACTGATAGGAAGAAGGCATGGATGAAGAAGAATCACCCATGGAAGAAGACTTATGGATAGAGAAGTGTGAAGCTCTCTAAGTAGAAATCCCCTAGGAGATAAGACCTTTGTCTCCAACGAATTTGAGTACCAGGATACAAGCTATTGTCGAAGAAGACCTAAGACTAAGAGCTCATGATTTTGGTATATGGAGTCGACTAGATGACAAGGTAAATGATTATAATCATCTCGTGATCTGTCGACTGGAGGAAGGAAACAAGGTAACACTTTAGGCATACCCTTCCAACCGAAGAATCCACTTACTTTACCCAACACATGAAGGAGCACCCTCCCTACAAAACAAACCTTTGGAAAATACAAAATAGTCGGACCTGCAGACAAATTAGTGCAATTTTACATCGATAGGAGAAGTCGACCTGAATTGTCTGCTTGTTGGAGAAGAAACGATAAACAAAATGACCAAAGGGAATGAAAGTTCCATCAAAAATATCTCTGCACAATGAGATAAGTAAAACATCCCACTACCCCCACCACCACCCCCATCACCGCCACCTCCTGGAGAAGACAACGATATTGATACCGACATGGGTCACGGATCAGCGCATATTCCTCCATATAAGGGTGACGAATATCCTAGATGACATTGGTTCGTCTATGAGTCAACATGGGAGGAAAATCAATTTACAGCTGAATATCAATAGATGGCACTGTTCACCGGTGCCTTGAGGAAAAGAGCACTAACGTGGTACATGACCTATATTGAGAGAACTCCCCAAGCATCTAAAGTAGAGATTAAAGCACAATTCTTTTATTTCTATAAAATTCTAGACACAAAACATCTGGGATCCAAAAAGTTGAAAACAAAATCCCAAAATCCAACAAAGTTTGTGCGAGAATATGACAAATGATGGAAAGACCTCCTCAGCCATCTGGACTATGTAATTGACGAAGAACTATTAATTCAGTGGTTTCTTGCAGGGCTATCATAGAAAGTCTAGGGGCACATAAGCATGGAGACGTTTAAAACGTATGAAGACGTGCTTACCAAAGCTCTGCAAGTAGATATGGATGAAGATTTACCAACATATCCCACAAATACTAGACTGGAACAACAACTAGAAATCATGCAGAAATCATTGAAAGAGGTGAACCTCAATAATTAGAATGTCTAGTGCATGAAATGCTCAATGTCTGGACATACTAAAGATAACTGTCGACAAGACATAAATTGACAGGACGTTCGATTTGTTCAGACAAAATGCTTCTGTGACATCTGTCAAGAACATGGAGAACACACAACGAAAGATTGCCCTTATAACATGAAAAATGACAAAGCATCTTGGTGTGCAATATGTGAAGTAAAAAGTCACACAACGGCTGAATTCCATCTAAATTTAAAAAATCGATAGAACTACCAAGCAGTCTACCAAATGAACGTAGTCGCACAGAACAATGATAACAACCTGTGAAGCAATGATCAAAATGAGTTGAATAATCAAAGATATGAAGGGCGTCGATATGAGCACCAGTTCAAACACTGTCATGGAGGATATGGAGTTCAAGGTAAATTCTCTGGAAATTGCGACAATCGACCACGTTGGCCCATCCAGTGCTTTACATGCTACAAAGAAGGTCATTGATTTGCATACTACCCATACAAGGATAGAACCAATTTAAAGTTTTGTACTAGCTGTGGTGTAGGTGATCACTCATTAGAGGATTGTCCTACCATGCTTGAAAAAATCAATAAAAAGAAAAATGTTAATGTCTTGTCGTGTATTCAAAAACATGATGTAATCAATACAAAGACCCTGCATATAGTAACCTGACAAGGGACAAAAATTGGGAGTGATAACCCATGTATAACCAAAATAAAATAAAAGAACAATTATCCTAACCTAGTCAAACAAAAACAATTGTATAATGACACAATGAATATATTTAAAGAATTTTCTAGACAAGATGAAGCTGATGACAATCGACAAAACACAGTTAAATAATTAATACGTTTAGTACAATATGATAAAGCGGTATCTCAATTCATTGAATTATTGTATAATATGAAGCATAATAATAATACAGAAAAACAAAAAAAAAATATATGCAGTCTAAACCAAAAGGACAAAAGTGATACCGACCTACATGTAGACCTAGAAATCGAAGGATACCATGTTCAACAAGTTGTGCTTGAGTTCAGATCACAAGTGAATATTATGAATCATGACACTTGGGAACAACTAGGAAGACCTCGACTATATGATTTAGGGATATACTTCAAGTTATCCGACCAAGCTCTGATCAAACCCATCAGAGTTTGGTGAAATGTCGATACGACATTAAAAGGAATATCGACCAAAGTCGACTTTGAAATTATTGATCCTAAGGAAGGATCTAGTTCCTTCCCAGCTTTAGTAGGTCTACCTTGGGGAAGAAAAATGAAAGCATCGATATCTTTAGACAAAGAAAGGATAAAACTAAAAGGGAATGGACCGAAAGTCATAGTACCTATCCACCCATCCCAGGGAGAACCTTGGATAGAACCTATTGATGAAGAAGTCAACATCTGACAACTATATCAAATACAAAATAATGAAGAATACACAGAACCTAATGTCTATGGCGAGCTTCACTTAGGAAATCAAGATTCAGTAGGATACAACTCAGATGTAGAATTATATGATTGGGAAGTCAAAAACTATGAGACACAAGCAAGAGGTTGCTAGAACATTCAGACAGTACAGAAGAAACCAATCCAACAATGTTTTTTAGTTTCCATAATCCCAAAAATATTTGAAAAGAAAAGCAGGGAATATCCTACTTTAAATCCAACAAATGTAAGCATTAGACAAATCCCAAGATATAAAGAAGGAGAACCACCATTTATGCATATAGAACAAGTATCTAAAAACATTGGTGAACATGGCTGACTACAAAGCTTAGTAGAAACCTTTACAGGACAAGCTACTAGATGGTGGGATACCCATCAATTAATATTACAGACATGGACAACAGCCTTGACTTACTTTGTAGAAAGATTTGGAGGAAAAAGGATAACCAAACAAGCACAAATACCTATGTTCATCTGAGGGAAAGACCCATAGGAACACATAAGAACATGCAAAAGAGAGTGGAAAAGACTTGCGTATAAATATGAACGTACATGGCCAGACCTGTTTCCATCGACACTAACCGAATTACCAAAGAAATGGTATAAAATGGAAGAAGCATGAGGTGAAACATTTCAATGGCACAAACTTATAGAGAACTTCATTGAAGACTTCAAATTTATACTGCAAAATGAAAAGTTAGTTGAAACTGCAAAACAAATAAGAGAATTTATAGAACCGAATGGGAACAACACTTTGATAAAAAACTATGATCAACCGACAATGTGATGTAATAACATACAAACCAAGATAATACCAAAGTCAACAAGACTGCAAATGGAAAACGAAAATCCAGAAGGTAAAAGCTTTTGATGGAAATCATACCATTTAGAAACAACAAAATCAATTCACATAGTAGTTAAAGTCGACACAACCGATAAAGAAGATACTGACCGAATGACTACAGCAGAATATCCTGCTACATTCTCACAATTCAAAGAATGGATTCGACCGATCAATGAAGCTAAAGCACTAGAATGGTTATATTCCAAAGTTAAAATTAAAGAGTTTGACATATCAAATGATGATAGACCAAAAATGGAAAAAATTGGTGATTACTGGAGTGAAGACCAATCGACCAAAATAGTAAACCTACTAAAAGAATTCCAATATGTATTCACTAGAGACTACAAATATCTCAAATTTTGAGTCCATGAAATGGGAGAAATGAATATCAACATTAAACCTGATGCCCGACCTGTAAAGAAGAGACCATACAAGTTAGCTCATAAATACAAAGAGATAGTCAAGAAAGAGATCGATAATATGCTTGCAGGAGAAATTATCTACCCTATCGACCAATCGGAATGGGAAATCCTAATGGTCGTACAACCAAAGAAACATGACCCGACAAAGCTAAGGATCTTAGTCGACTTCAGAGAATTAAACAAAGCCACCTTAACAGAACCATTCCCAACACCCTATCCAAATGAAATCCTAAATGAAGTTGCAGGACATGAATGCTACTCGTTGGCACCTATAGTATTTTCAAGAATTGTTGTCAAAACATTTCAAGAATATATATACAAAATAGTGGCAGTGTATTTCGATGATTGGATGATATACTCTATGCTGAAAGATCACTGTAAATGGCTAAGGTTCATGTTGGAACGATGCTTACAAATCCAACTATCTCTAAACATAAGGAAATGCATATTCCTAACTCTTATAGGGATACTATTAGGGCACATTGTATGCAAAGAAGGAATCAAGGTCGACTTTGCAAAGATAAAGATTATCCTCAACTTGAAACCACCAGTGAACCCAAAACAAGTCAGGGTACTACTTTGTCATATAGGATATTACAGGAAATTTATGAGATACTACTTAGATATGACTTACCGACTGGAAGAAATATTAAGAGAATATCAGGAGCGCAACTAGATATATGAATGTAACGTATGATTTGAAACACTAAAAAGAAACTAGTAGAGGAACCTCTCTTAAGGTTCCCGAATTGGTCGATCAAATTTCACGTACATATCGATGCATCAGGCCTAGAAATAGGAGTGATATTAACACAACCAGGGGACGATGGAATGGATTACCCTATAGTTTATAGCAATAGAAAACTAAACAAGACAGAAAGAAACTATTCAACAATAGAGAGAGAAGAATTAGGAATGGTTTTTGCACTACAAAAGTATTGACATTACCTACTAGCCAACCCTTTCATCTTCTATACTGACCACCAAGCATTGAAATACCTTGTGAACAAACCTTTACACCATGGGAGAATTTGCCGATGGCTACTACTATTTCAAGAATTTGAATTTGGAGTCATTGTTAGACCAGGAAAATTAAATGTCGAACTCGATCACTTGTTGAGAATCGACATGGGAGAGGAACCGACAGGAGTTGAAGATGACCTACCGGATGCACACTTATTTAGAATAGAAGTAGTCCCAACAGAATTAGAGGAAATAACTCAATTCTTAGAAAATGGTTAAGCACTAGAGGGCATGAGCATGAAAAAGAAACAAATCTTAGCTATGAAGGCTGCACCATATAGCCTCATAAATGGATTTTTATATAAAATGGGCTTGGACAACATCCTTAGACAATGCATATTAGAACACGAAAGAGATAATATCATGTACGAAGCACACTATGGACCAGAGGGAGGACATTTTCAAGTAGATACAACTACCAAGAAAATCCAACAGCTAGGGCTATGGTGGCCGACACTATACAAGGATTGCAAAAAGTTTGTTAGCCAGTGTGACAGATGTCAACAATTGGGTCGAACTCTACCTAGTACAGAAAATCCCTTGATATCAGTAAACCCAAGTTTGACATTTGAAATTTGGGCCATCGAATTCATAGGACCATTCCAAATACCAACAAAAGGAACAGGTGCAAGATTCATAATAACTGCAGTAGAATATGTAACCAAGTGGGTAGAAGCAGAACCTATCGACACATGTTCCAGTGAGATAGCTACCAAATTTATCTATGAAAATATAATTACTAGATTTGGATGCCCAATAAGCCCTAATCAGTGACCAAGGTTCACACTTTCTTAACAAAACCATCAAATCACTAACAGACTAGTTCAAAATTGACCACCGACGTAGTACAGCTTATCACCCTCAGTTGAATGGAGCAATAGAGGAATTCAACAAAACATTAACAAAGGGATTAAAAAAAATATGCAACACCGACAAGGATGATTGGGATGAAAAAATCCCTGCAGTATTATGGGATTACAGTATAGCCTACAAACATTTGACCGACCAAACACCGTTTTGACTAGTCTATGCCCAAGAAGCAGTTGTTCCACTACATTTTCGATAGCAGACACCTATCATAGTAGATATTTTACATGTCAATGTCGAAGAAGGTAGGAAGGATCGACTGATGCAATTAATCAAGGTAGAAGAACATTGACTGTTCGCCTTACAACACCAAGAAATCCAAAAATAGTAGCAGAAATATTGGCATGATCGCAATATCAAAAACAAAAATATGTCAATAGGGGACCTTGCCTTACAATACAATAGTCGAGTAAAAGTAAAACCAAAAATGTTATACACAGAATGGATGGGATCTTACATTGTCGAAGAGATTCATGCCAACAGATCAGTCTGACTAAGGACATTAAAAGGAATAATATTTTAGAAACATGTTAATGGTGCCCAACTAAAATGGTACAAAAATTAAAACAAGTTCAAAAAAAAAGAGAAGAGACATACATATAATGACCATAACTGTAAAAAAAAAAACTATAAAAATATAAAAATCATAAAAACAACAAAACATAACCAACACCCATAAAACAGAATGATAGGAAACTTTGAAAGATATAATAACCAGCATTTCGACAACCGACACCAACCCCATCGACATATCGACATCGAATGCTCGCATGATCGACATCGACTGACGACCCCGAAGGTCAAATCATGCCTTCATGACTATGGATAGAAGGAGAGCCAAAATCAAATCACAATTAACGCAAACTCCAGAGACCATGCTGGACCATCACTTCCACCATTAATACATCCATCGACAGAAACGTCACCCGCTCCACCAAGAAACCGAAGAGATAGAACAACCAAGCATTCAAAAATTTGAGAGCCGAGACATTGTAAGAAAATCTGACCAAGACATAGACAAGATGACCCCGAAGAAAACCATAGATGTAGCCGCAAAAACAAAAGAACTGCAATCAACCGAACCCCCACTAATGAGAAGATTAAGAAATATAAAAAATGCCAAGGTACAGGAAACCTCGTGGACCAAAACCTCAGAAGAAATCAAAGAATGGGCTTACCAGGACAAGAAAATAACACCCGAAGCGGAGAAGATAAGCTATAGCACTATCATGAGCTACATGAACACACTGTTCATGGCAAGCTTTGGAGGAATGAAAGAAACAATAGTGAAATTTATTGTTAGTCAGTATCACAATGGTAATTTTTTCTTCAACCGACCATTAGAAATTTATGGGGAAGTAATATACAAACTTACCAGTCTATCAAATTAGGGTGACCATATCCCTATTGGTATAAAAGAAGGACTGGTAGAATGATTAACTGGAACACCAAAAGGGAAGAACTCAAAAGGGCTAATGATCAGTCAAATACAAGCTCGGACGCCGCAAATCGTGGCCACAATCATAGCAACATGACTCACTCCTACAGGTCGATGGAGTGATATGAAGTTAGACATGCTAGAAGTAGTCGACACAATAGCAACTACAGGAAAAATTTTCCATTGGGCTCAGCATGTTGCTGACATGCTCAAAAGTATATGCAAGAAATGTCAGGATTCTGTCGAGATTATAAGGTTCCCATCTCTAATACTCTAGATGGAAATGTACCACTTGTGCCTAGTCAGGAAAAAGCAGTTCCAGAAACCACACAAGTACCACATGTGGAGGTTCAATCCATTTTCATAGAATGGAACACTGAAGGAATTGGAAACTGGTAAAGTAATGCTGGAAAACTGGTTCCAAAACCTAAAAATCTAGAAAACTAGATGGAGGATGCCTCAGAACATCCAAAGAAGTATACCTAAAAAAGCACATATTCAACTCGAGCTTGACCACACAGCATTCTGGTACATGCAAGGGAAAAAAGCTCGACTATTACCCAACAATCGAAGATATTTTTTGAGAACTAGATCTACAGTCCAATACAAAGTTATCAATACCAACAAAAGCCAAAGAAATAAATCAACCAATAGAAGAACCGTTGACAAACCAAGAAAAAGAGGAGGACTACAAACTCTGACTACATATCAGTACCTTCATGTCAGACGATATACCAGCAGAGGACACCAACAGATTGCAAATAACAACCATACCACCAACCCAAAGCGGAAGTAGACCAACTAAGCAACAGGTAACTAAACCAGTGGATAAAAATATCATCCTGACCAACCAACAGGAGAGAGAAAATGAACTAGAGGAAGATATCGAATCAGACAATCCAGAATATGTTATGACAAAAGAAAACTTAAGGAAAATACCAAGGGAAGTAGCAGCCTTGAGGAAGAGGAAGGAAATTTAGGAAAAAGGGAAAGGGAGTTACAAGCTTCTCCTTTAAGAGTTTGAAGATGAAGAAGAACTATTGGAGACAACTGTCGATATCATAGAAGATGCAACAACAAACAAAGTTTCAGTTGAAACACAATTCAGATGATTTGTCGACACAGGAGCAAAGCAAGGAGACCAAAAAAGGTAAAAACTACAACCACTTTAGTTGATGAGAACATTGTTGATTTAGTTTCTGCACCTCCACCCGCATCTCCAACCCAGATTATAGAGGAGGACAATCTACAGATATCCACCATAAGCCCAGTCGACATTTGTAAGAATGCTATTCTAGAGACACTGAAAGAACGGTTCGACTAGGACAGTGATTTCTAGGAATACATTGAAAAATTACTTGAACTACTCATCTCTGTCCAAAATATTACCACCAACTATCCACTAATTGAAGCTAGTGCACAATGGTAAGTCCTCTCTCAACAAATTGGCCAAATATCCCAGAAACCAAGATCTATGGGAATTATCAAGTCAACATTCTTAAGGAACCCCGACAAGACATCTAAAATTGCCGTAAGTCACAACTCATCCATTATCCCTTTAGACATCCCACACCCTCCACTAGCCAATGAACCAGCAGGAGATGTGGAGGAAGATAACCTAGAAGATATCAACCAGGTGATCGACAACTTATTTTCTGTCGACCCTCACGATTCACCACTAGAGTTCAAAGACCCAACATCGACTAACAATATCCCCACTACACCAATTACACCAGACCATTCACCATCTCCACCACCACTTTCCAATACAAAACTTGTTGAGGCCTGGAAATTCGTAGGCAACAACAACAAGGGATTCTCCCTAGTCAACGCTCCCAACTAGCCCGTGACTGTTTGGTGTAGGGAATCCGTCCGGTTTGTGGTTTGGTTACTGTAGGTCAAGTAACAAAAAATAAAAAGTCTTTTCCGGTTGTGGCCCGGCCCACTGTGTATATTTTTGTATTTTTTGACTTTAAGTATGATATGCAAGTGCCTATCTAAGATGCAGATTGATTGAGAATGCAAGAAGTGTTCACAATGTGATGTGCAGGTTCTTACCTCTCGTCTTAGACTCTCATGCATCTAAATCACACACACAAAAAGAAATTAAAACTACCTAATCTATCCCTAGGGAGAAAGATTATTACTTATTAATGAGTAATGTATTTTGTGCATGCATTATAAAAAGAAATCACAAATAGCTGATACTTCTTTCAAAACACATGAACACTTAAAGATATTTGAACAACTAGATAGCCAATTGTTTATGAACAACATTCATTACTCATAGTGGAAATTTTCATGAAATAAACCAGAGATCATTCATACAAGAAATTATGTTCAAAGAGTTAGAATGATCTCACATTTAATGGACAAAAAGATGAAAATGAAATAGTTCCTCTTTAACAAATCCATAGCATAACATTTGAACATTCCACCAAGCTTTCTCCAACAGGCAAACTGTAATTATCTATTACAAAAGGAAATAGTTATTCTTACAATATGTCTTCCAATCTAACTGGGAAAAAGTCCCCTTGCTTATCTAAATCTTCTATATTTATACAAAAAGAACCATACTATTGGGCTTCCCATGAATGACTCCTAGGCTTCCCCAAACGTTTAGTCTCACAATTTTGTCCTCTTGTGAGTGCTCATGATTCACATCATGTGTTGCATTTCGGATTATGAGTACTTCATAAAACGGGGCCAGCTCAGTAACTGATGAGCCTTTCCAAGCCTGGCCCCTATCGCTAACGATTTCTCTTTGTCTTTATTTGTCTCTTTAAAAATTCCGTTGATCTTAGAATATTTCTACCTATCACTTTTCGGCTAGCTTTCTCCTGCTTTGACTTCCAGCTATGTCATCTTTGCAGAAGGAGTTTGAAGAATCTTCTAAATCCTCCTGTAGTTAAACAAAATTCATCATTAATGTGGACTGCATCTTTTCAACAAACATAACCATACTAATAACACGGCTGATCATCAAAATGAGGCCCTGTACTACGTTCTCGTCGTAAAACCCTTAACACGAATCAGAAACCACTTCCACCCAAAGAAAGGTTAAAAACTCACAAACTGGCGAGAAAATCCTTATTGGCATATCCACCCACTTAAACATCAGGAGGATAGTTTTAAAAAAAAACATCCACAACGGAGGGCTTCAGATAGACAAAAAGTTCTGCAGGACCAATAAGCCTATCAGCGTCCAAACATTAGAGGAAATTTCAACTCAAAATGGGCCTTTTAAATTTTATTCTAATTCCATGTCATCATGTGTTATCCAATGAAATTGCTTTAAATTTGAAATACCGTATAGGTCTTAAACACTTTTTTAATATAAATTTGGGGATAGGTATCATAAAAAAAACTACTTTTTTTGTTTGTATTTTTGACATATCTCCCTGTGTTTTTACTCAAATTTCGATCAAGAGAGCTCGTTGGATGCAGAATTAAATTCCACATCCAACGAGTACCCACTCGGCATACTTTTGATGGACCCCGCTACCCCAAAAACAAGAAATACCTGGAAAAATGGAACGATGACATCATCATTCTGTTGTTTCACGTATTTCTTGTTTTTGGGGTAGCGGGGTCCATCAAAATTATGCCGAGTGGGTAATCGTTGGATGTGGAATTTAATTCTGCATCCAATGAGCTCTCCAGATCGAAATTTGAGTAAAAACACAGGGAGATATGTCAAAAATACAAACAAAAAAGTAGTTTTTTTATTTTCTTCCTCCAAAATTAATAAATATTATTTTATTATTTTGACTATTATTTTATTAGTTCATTTTAGGAGGCCCATTTAGAGTTGAAATTTTCTGTAATGAGACTAAACACTAAAGCATTGGGAAGAAACGATTTTTTTCCAGCAAACAGAATGACATAAACGTTGAGCAGTTAGAGAATTACGCAACTGCAATGGCGAAAGATAGAAAAACTACAGACTCTCCGGAAAATAAAAACATATCAGCGAAAACCAACACAAAACATCGACGAACAGAGCAGTCATATGGTGGACATTTAGTTCTCTTAGGAGCCATAATATCGGAAAGGAATCAGACTATGACTTCTAACTTACAGTCATAAAACTTTTGGACATGGCACATAAACATTATGAAAACGTTAAGTGCTTGGAAATCATCGTTCAGCTTTCGCAATGGCGGCCCCGAAGGGAAATACGGATCCAATGCATGGTTAAATGACTTCCGAATGACCAAAATGAAATGTTAAGCTCAATCAGACCTTCAACTCAGCACCGACGAAAAATCTTATTTCACCTCCAAAACAGTGGCGAAAACAAATCAAATAGAATTCCGATAACAAAGAAAGAAATCACAGATAGAACAGGCAACATCTGAAATCCAATCTTCAAAATTCACAACTCAAACAATTTCAGACATAAGCAATCTTCCGAAAAGTATGAAAACAGTTGACCTCAAAACAATCCAAACAATTTTAGGCAAGATAAAGTTTAAGAGGAGGGTCTAAAATTTGAAAAATTTGGGAAAACAGTTGCAGCTGCAACAATTGGAAACTATCTGGTGAACCTAGATCTCTGGATAATTTCTTCTTTAAGTGACAGACTATTTGACAATAAAACCAACATGTTGAATTCTTCTAGATGTCTGCATTTTCCGAATGGAAAATATATGTACTTGTAATCATTGATGATAGTCCAATTTAGGAGAAAGGAAACCGAGATTTCCAAGTCAAGATAACTCTTTTGAGGCTAGGAAGATGAGTTTCATTTATTACTTCTATCTTCAGGTAGCTCCCAGCTTGGACACCACAGGATTGTAACATATGGTAAACATAAATATTCATGTGTTCCTCATTCCCATGTCATTTTTCACTTTTGTGCTTTTGAACTTTTGTTCTTTGCATATGAGTCCTCCTGCATGCCTTTCTTTCTGAATTTTTTTTATTCAAGCTCTTCTATCCATATTGTCCTTTTGTGTGAGAGATGTATTTAACTTTTAGCTCACGAACGGAGAAGAACTTTGACAATTTGGTACTTATGTGGTTCAGTAATTTGTTTTGATACATAATGTTTTTATGGGAGTTTTCTGACTCTTATCTACCTTTTGGATTTCAATTCTTGACATGGGATCATTTATATATAATATACTGTTTACCTTGCTTCCTTTCCGTGTGTCTTTTGTTGTCACTCCTTAGGAAATTTTAAATGTGAGATGGATGGAGCCTCAAAATAGTATTCCAGACCTTTTGATCTTGGTTTATTTTACAAGGATTAAGTAGGACTTCAATGTGTTCATATCCATTCAGGAAAATTGCTAAACTACAAGAAATTATTTCAGATAAAACAATAGTACACAGTCTTACACTAAAGGACTTTAATTACTCCAGAACTCTGATACTCTCCATGCAACCAAAAGTTTTCCTCTTGCTTATTGAAATCAATCAAGATCAAAACTACAACAAATCATAAATAAAACAAATCAAAATAAACAACCAAATCAAATTATTTATGTACAAGATAAAAGAACAAAACAAAACTCAGGAAAAATACGGTTTGAGAACTAAACCATTTACTGGTAAGTTCTCTTCCCACCCCTGGAGATCCTACAATTTATAGGTTGAGGGGCCAAGCTTTGCCACGATCTGGAAAGGGCCTACCCATAGCTGTTGGAATTTCGTGTGTTTTCCTTTTTCATCATGGGGGTGGTCCTGTTGGATACATTTACCATCATACACACTCTTTTGGTCAAATTGGCCTAGTTAAACCACTATCCTAATTATAATTGACATTAATTGACATCAGTGGAGAATTAATTGCCATCATCCAGTCACACCCATGCCTACCTATAGTCAAGAAGGGTAACTAGAGCACTCTTGGGGTGATCTGAGTGACATTAATGCACCTAATTGCTAACTGGTGGTTACAATCAGTTCAACTAGTCAGTTAAGGCACCTCCTATCATTAAATATATTATTTAATGATTATTTATTGTTTTTTAATGATATGGAGTCAACAAGGAGCCTCCACCAACTTTTGATGGTCAGTTCAGCTTCAGTTAACTTCATCGGGGTTCATTGAATTCATGGAGCACTAGCACTTGATGGTTGGCTTCCTATGACATGTGTTTGATTATTTTCAGCTGATATTCAATCATTTATTGCACTTCGACTTTAGTTAGGGTTTGGTGAGTCAATTAGGGTTTTTGTCAAGGGGTTAACTGAGTGTGAACCAATGGTGGAGAGTCAGTTAAGCTAGACTCACTCACTGAATTCGAATTGTCTCCTCAGGTATTCGAATTCTTCATGGAGTTAAGCTATTGCTTGACATTGGTATTGTAACCATTCATTTTTTATTAAATATACAGAGAGGAAACCAATTCCGGTTCCGATTAACACCATTTCATGAGTATTTGTTGATTATTCTTTCATGAGATTGATTCTTAGTTCCTAGATCATGTGCAAGAATTAATATGGTATCAGAGCATATGGTGGGATGAAGATCTATCTCCCAAGAATAAGCTTTTTGACATATTTCTACATGAAAAGTGAGCAATAGCTCAAAATTCCAGCACTGTACCAGAGCCCAATGCTTACCACTCAATATACCAAGTAAAGAACTTGTTGATCAAGCTTGATTGATTGACTATGTTGGGTGTGATGAAATCCTGGAATGTGCAGGTTGTTTGACCTTATTTTTCCCTTTTTGTTTTGATTTTCAGGTTTCTATAGGAAAATCATTTGCTATAGCATATCCAGATGGCCTCCTCAGTACCTCTCTTGACTCCATACAATTTCCACACATGGAAAAATAAAATGGAGCTTCAGTTGCACTCCAAAGGACTCCATAGAGTTTCCATGGACACTGAAGTTGAGCCTAGATCCACCATAGAAAAATCAAGATTATTGAACAAAAAGGATGAAGCCTTTGGTTTCTTGTGCCTCTCTATTTCTGAAGACCTTCTCTTCCATCTTACAGATATGAAGACATCGAAAGAAATATGGGACAAATTGGAATCTCCATACGGAAAGCATGATGACTTGAGAGTTTACCAACTCAAAACTGAACTCATGTCTCTTCAACCTTCTAATTTTGAGACTCTAAATGATTTCTTTACAAAGTTCAAACATACTATTTTCCTCTTGAAGCAATGCAAAGTGGAGAAGGCGGATTATCAGTTCATCCTTAGCCATCCTCTCCAAACTTGGGGCTGATTATTCAGTTTTTGTTTCTACATTCCATGTGGGGAAGCTCACAATCCCCAGATGGAAGATGCCTACACTCAATGCCTTCATTGAGTCCCTAACTAATGAACATGACAAGCTTGTCTAGAAGGGGATCATCCAATCTTCCCATGATCAAGCCCTCCATGCCTCGGGGCCCAAAGATCTGAAGGGTAAAGGAAAGCAGCAAAAAAATTAGAAAACTAAATTTGATGCTCCCAAGCTTAGAGTTGAAAATTAGCAGCATGATGAATCTTCCGGCTCAAGGAAGAACAAAGGAAAAGGGCACAATGGGAAAGAAAAGGTCAGGTGTTCTCACTGTGGGAAGGGTTTTCACCCTAAACATGCCTGCATGAAGAAAAATCTTGATGAAGCAACCTGTCTCCTTGAGAGGAATCACATCAATCTTCTGGAGAGCTTTCGGAGAAGAGATCACCAAGATTGGGAACCACAGCATGAGAAAGGTCATGCCCTCATGGCAAGCAATTCAAAGTCCAAATCACTGCTGATTGACAGTGGAGATTCAAATCACATGATGGCTGAAAAATACTCCTTTTCATCCTTTGAGACTGGAAAATCCATCCCCATCCACATGTGAGATGACTCCACCATCATTTCTGAAGGACAAGGTATTGTAGATCTAGAAAATGGTTTTTTTTCAACTGTTTTGTATGTACCATCTCTAGTAGAAAATATCCTTAGTGTCTATCAGATGACACATATAGGAATGCATAAGAAAGTCTCTTTCAGCCCAAATGATGTTGAGATAATAGAAATTGCATCCGGGAAACTCATTGCAAAAGGCCTTGCAAATCATCATGCAAAAGCCTATGAGTTCTCTCACTTTGTTGCAGATGCAAAGCCCACCGCTCTGCTAACTCATGGAAATGAGTTTAGTAGGCTATGGCATGAAATGTTTTTCCATCTTAGTTTCAAATATTTGCAGCAATTACAGAAAAAATCCATGGTTGAAGGCCTCCCTGTCATCAAGGCAACCACGGGAGTCTGCAAGGGCTGTGTGATTGGAAAACACCCTCAGCACAAGTTCGATCGGGGGAAGACAAACAGAGCTACAAGCATATTGGGGCTGATACATTTTGATATCAGTGGTCCAATTCTTGTCACATCCATGAATGGATCAAGGTGCCTCCTTACTTTTATAGATGATTTTTCAAGGTATAAATGGGTTTTCTTTCTCAAAAAGAAATCAGAAGTATGTGAAAAATTTTCTGAATTGAAGGCCTTGATAGAAAATGCCTCTAGGCTTAAGATCAAGATCTTGAAATCTGATAATGGAGGGGAGTATGTTAGTAAATAGTTTCTGTAAATTTTCTCCGAAAGTGGTATTTAGGTCCAACATTCAATTCACTACAATCCCCAGCAGAACGAAGTAGCGGAATGGAAAAACCGGTCTCTCAAAGAGATGACCACCTGTATGTTAGAGTCAGAGAAGCTTGATACAAATTTGTGGGCTGAACCCATGCATGCTGCAGCATACCTTCAAAACAGGGTGCCATATTCATCAGTAAAATGAAAGACTCCTTTCGAAGCATACTTCGGACACAAGACAGATGTGTCGAACCTACAGGTGTTTGGGTCAACTGCATGGGCCCGGATTCCGCTTGATAAAAGAAGGGCTTTGCAACCGAAGAGAATAGAATGTCTGTTTATTGGGTATATTGATGAATATAAAGGATTCAAGCTGCTGTATATCAATACCAAACAGATCATCATCGAGAGAAGTGTCAAGTTCGATGAGCCTCTTGAGGAGGTGGAACTAGTGAAGGAGAAAACTGCTGAATTTCCTTCCTATTCCACTGAATATTTGGATGATGAAATTGGGGGTGATGACCATGATTTGGATCCTTTTATTTTTGATATCAGTGTGCAGATATCATCAGATACTTAATCAGATCCTGAAGTGCAAAATCATCTTCCTACATGGGCCCAGCAGACACTCTCCTTCGCAGGAGACAACATTGGAAATTCGGATGATCCAAGGAGAACACGGTCTGATTTCCAAAGAGTAGGTATTGCGCTCTCTTGTTCTGATAATTTGCTGTTTGAAAATTGATATTTTATTATTATTTCAGATCCAAAATCCTACTACCATGCTCGGAATGATCCGAGATGGCAAGTTGCCATGGATGAAGAGATGAATTCTCTTCAGAAAAACACTACTTGGGAGCTAGTTTCTCTTCCTTCGGGAAGGAAATTGGTTCAATGCAAGTGGGTGTTTCAGAAAAAAGGTTTCTTATAATGGAAGAAAATACAAATATAAGGCAAGGTTGGTAGCAAAAGGTTTCTCTCAGGTCCAAGGAGTGGACTACCATGAGACCTTTGCACCGGTTGCAAAAATGGACTCCATTCGCCTTGTTCTTGCTATTTCCACATCCAAGCACTGGGAGGTGCATCACATGGATGTTAAGTCAGCATTTCTACATGGAGACATTCATGAGGAGATATACATGAAGCATCCTGAGGGCTACATCACTGATCCATATTTGGTTTGCAAGCTAAAGAAGTCACTATACGGGTTAAAACAGGCCCCAAGAGAGTGGTATTCCAAGATGGATGCCTTCCTTCTCTCGCAAAACTTTCAGAGATGTAGATCAGATCCAAATGTGTATTTATAGAAGCATGATGGTCATATAATTATCATTGTTTTATATGTTGATGAATTACTGATCATAGGTAGCACAATTTCCTCCATTTCAGCCATCAAAACCGCTCTCCACAATGCCTTTGAAATGAGTGATTTGGGGCTTCTAAAACAATTTTTGGGGATCGAAATCGAGCAAAATTCTGATGGGATTATGGTCACTCAGTCCAAATAAATTTCAGACTTATTATTAAATTTTAACATGGCTGAATGTAGGCCTGCACCATTCCCTTTCCTTTCAGGGATCAGCCTTGAAGAAGGAAAACACACACCTCCCATGGACTGCACTATTTATCGACAGCTGATTGGTAGCTTGTTGTACTTGACACATTCTAGGCCTGATATTTGTTATGCCATGAATGCTATATCAAGATAAATGTAGCAGCCTAATGATCTTCATTGCAATGCATCCAAGAGGATCCTCCAGTACATTCAGGCAACCAGGACCTACGAAATTCACTATGCTGCAGACTCCGAGCTAGAGCTGGTTGGATACACGGATTCCGATTGGGCGAGTGATTCTATTGATAGGAATTATAATTCCAAATATGTATTTATTTTTGGTGGTGGCCCTATTTTCTGGTCAAGCAAAAGGCATGCTTCCATAGCACTATCTTCAGCAGAGGCCGAGTATCGAGGAGCGGTGAATGCTTGCATCCAAGTAGTTTGGTTGCGAGGAATTCTTTCATATTTTGATCTTGGTAGTACTTTGTCCACTGTCCTCTTTTGTGAAAACCAGAGTTCTATTAAGATATCCATGGATCCAATTACCAGGCAGAGGACTAAGCATGTAGGGATTCACATGCACTACATTAGGGAGCTAGTGCATGACAGGACCATCATTCTGCAATACTGCCCGACTGATGAGCAGATTGTAGACATCTTCACCAAGAGATTTTGAGAAAAGAATTTCACTTACCTCCGTTCACTATTGGGTTTGATTTCATCATGGTGATCCAGACTACTTTCAGTGTTCATCTTGAGGGGGGGCTTTTCCCACTGGGTTTTCCCTCTTTTCCTCACTTAGTTTGTTTTGAGCATTGTTTCAGTTTCAGCATTGTATAGGGTGACCTATGGCCTTATTTGCCAAGGCCCTGGCATTTTATGAATCTATGTTTTCTAAGCTCTTCCTGAGTATAGCTTAAGGGGGGGTGTTGGAGACATTTACCATCATACACACTCTTTTGGTCAAATTGCCTAGTAAAACCACTATCCTAAGTATAATAATTGCCATCATCTAGTCACACCCACACCTACCTACAGTCAAGGAGGCTAACTTAGCCTTCTCCTACAGTCAAGGAGGATAACTGGAGCACTCTGGGGGTGATCTAAGTGACATTAATGTACCTAATTGCTAACTGGTGGTTACAATCAGTTCAACCAGTCAGTTAAGGCACCTCCTATCATTAAATATATTATTTAATGATTATTTATTGTTTTTTAATGATCTGGAGTCAACAAGGCACCTCCACCAACTTCTAATGGTCAGTTCAGCTTCAGTTAACCTCATTAGGGTTCATTGAAGTCATGGAGAACTAGCACTTGGTGGTTGGATTGCTATGACATGTGTTTGATCTCCTTCAGTTCAGATTCAGTCATTTATTGCACTCCAACTTCAGTTAGGGTTTGGTGAGTCAATTAGGGTTTTGGTCAAGTGGTTAACTAAGTGTGAACCAATGGTGGAGAGTTAGTTAAGCTAGAATCACTCACTAAATTTGAATTGTCTCCTTAGGTATTCAAATTCTTCATGGAGTTAAGCTATTGCTTGACATTGGTATTGTAACCATTCATTGTTTATTAAATATACAGAGAGGAAACCAATTCTAGTTCCGATTAATACCATTTCATGAGTATTTGTTGATTATTCTTTCATGAGATTGATTCTTAGTTCCTAGATCATGTGCAAGAATTAATATGGTATCAGAGCATACAACGGGA
This sequence comes from Pseudotsuga menziesii, assembly GCA_001517045.1. Taxonomy (NCBI): domain Eukaryota; kingdom Viridiplantae; phylum Streptophyta; class Pinopsida; order Pinales; family Pinaceae; genus Pseudotsuga; species Pseudotsuga menziesii. The sequence continues at coordinate 75,675 of LPNX011102890.1, forward strand.
CGAAGATCTATCTCTCAAGAACAAGCTTTTTGACAGACTTCTCCATGGAAAGTGAGCAATAGCTCAAAATTCTAGCACTGCACCAGAAGCTAAGGCTTACCACTCAATATCCCAAGTAAAGAACTTGTTGATAAAGCTTGCTTGATTGACTATGTTGGGTGTGATGAAAGCCTATAATGTGTAGGCTGTCTAACCTTATTTTTCCCTTTATGTTTTGATTTTTAGGTTTCTACAGGTGAAGCATTCGCTACAACATATCCAGATGGCCTCCTCAGTACCTATCTTGACTCCATATAATTTCCACACATGGAAAAATAAAATGGAGGTTCAGTTGTGCTCCAAAGGACTCCATAGAGTCACCATGGACACTGAAGTTGAGCCTGGATCTGCCATAGAAAAATCAAGATTATTGAACAAGAAGGATGAAGCCTTTGGTTTCTTGTGCCTCTCTATTTCTGAAGACCTTCTCTTCCATCTTACGGATCTAAAGACACCAAAAGAAATATGGGACAAATTGCAAACTCTATATGGAAAGCATGATGACTTGAGAGTTTACCAACTTGAAAATCAACTCATGTCTCTTCAACCTTCCAATTTCGAGACTCTGAATGATTTCTTTACAAATTTCAAGCATACTGTTTTCCTCTTGAAGCAATGCAAAGTGGAGAAGGCAGATGATCAGCTCATCCTAGCCATCCTCTCCAAACTCAGGGCTGATTATTCAATTTTTGTTTCTACATTCCGTGCGAGGAATCTCACAACCCCTGGATGGAAGATGCCTACACTCAATTCCTTCATTGAGTCCCTGACTAATGAACATGACATGCTTGTCCAGATGGGGATCATATGATCTTCCCATGATCAATCCCTCCATGTCTTAGGGCCCAAAGATATGAAGGGTAAAGGAAAGTAGCAGAAAAATCAAAAAACTAAATTTGATGCTCCCAAGCCTAGAGTTGAAAATCAGTAGCATGATGAATCTTTTGGCTCAAGGAAGAACAATGGAAAAGGGCACAATGGGAAAGAAAAAGTTAGGTGTTCTTATTGTGGGAAGGGTTTTCACCCTGAACATGCCTGCATGAATAAAAATATTGATGAACCAACCTCTCTCCTTGAGATGAATCGCATCAATATTTTGGAGAACTTTCAGAGGAGAGATCACCAAGATCAGGAACCACAGCATGAGAAAGGTCATTCCCTCATGGAAAGCACTTCAAAGTCCGAATCACTGCTGATTGACATTGGATATTTGAATCACATGATGGATGAAAAAGACTCCTTTTCATCCTTGGAGACCGTAAAATCCATCCCCATCCACATGGGAGATGACTCCACCATCATTTCTGAAGGACAAGGTACTGTAGATCTAGAAATTGTTTTTTTTTCTAATGTTTTGTATGTACCGTCTCTAGCAGCAAATATCCTTAGTGTCTATCAGATGAAACATACATGAATTCCTAAGAGAGTCTCTTTTATCCCAAATTATGTTGATATAACATAAATTGTATCCGGGAAACTCATTGCAAAAGGCCTTGCAAATCATCATGCAAAATCCTATGAGTTCTCTCACTTTGTTGCGGATGCAAATCCCACCGCTCTGATAACTCATGGAAACGAGGTTAGTAGGCTGTGGAATGAAAGGTTTGGCCATATTAATTTCAAATATTTGCAGCACTTATAGAAAAACACCATGGTTGAAGGCCTCCCGGTCATCAAGCCAACCACGGGAGTCTGCAAGGGCTGTGTGATTGGAAAACACCCTGAGCACAAGTTCGATCGAGGGAAGGAAAACCGAGTTACAAGCATATTGGGGCTGATAAATTTTGATATCAGTAGTCCAATGCCTATCAAATACATGAATGGATCAAGTTACTTCCATACTTTTATAGATGATTTTTCAAGGTATACATGGGTTTTCTTTCTAAAAAAGAAATCAGAAGTATGTGAAAAATTTTCTGAATTGAAGGCCTTGATCGAAAATGGCTCTGGGATTAAGATCAAGATATTGAGATTTGATAATGGAGTGTAGTATGTCAGTAATGATTTGCTATAAATTTTCTCCCAAATTGGTATTCAGGTCCAACATTCAATTCCCTACACTCCCCAGTAGAATGGAGTAGCGGAAAGGAAGAACCGGTCTCTCAAAGAGATGACCACCTGTATGTTGGAGTCAAAGAAGCTTGCTGCAAATTTGTGGGCTGAAGCCATGCATGCTGAAGAATAAATTTAGAACAGGGTGCCACATTTATCAGTGAAAGGAAAGACTCCTTTCGAAGCATACTTTGGACACAAGCCAGATGTGTCAAACCTACGGGTGTTTGGGTCCACTGCATGGGCCCAGATTCCGCTTGATAAAAGATGGGCTTTGCAACCGAAGAGCATAGAATGTCTATTTATTGGGTATCCTAATGAATCTAAAGGATTCAAGCTGCTGGATATCAATACCAAATATATCATCATCGAGAGAAGTGTCAAGTTTGACGAGCCTCTTGAGGAGGTGTAACTAGTGAAGGAGAAAACCGCTGAATTTCCTTCCTATTCCACTGAATATTTGTATGATGAAATTGGGGGTGATGACCCTGATTTTGATCCCTTAATTTTTGATATCCCTATGCAAAAATAATCAGATACTAAATCAGAACCTGAAGTGAAAAATCATCTTCCTACATGGGCCCAACAGACACTCTCCTCCACAGGAGACAACATTGGAAATCCGGATGATCCAAGGAGAACCCGGTTTGATTTCCAAAGAGCAGGTATTGCGCTCTCTTGTTCTGATAATTTTCTGTCCAAAAATTTCTATTTTATGATTATTTCAGATCCAAAATCCTACTACCATGCTTGGAATGATCCGAGATGGCAAGTTTCCATGGATGAAGAGATGAATTCTCTTCAGAAAAACACTACTTGGGAGCTAGTTTCTCTTCCTCCAGGAAGGAAATTGGTTCAATGCAAGTGGGTTTTTCAGATAAAGTTTGCTAATGATGGAAGAACCTACACATATAAGGCAATTATGGTATCAAAATGTTTCTCTCGGGTCCAAGGAGTGGACTACCATGAGACCTTTGCACCGGTTGCAAAAATGGACTCCATCCGTCTTGTTTTGGCTATTTCCGCATCCAAGCACTGGGAGGTGCATCACATGGATGTTAAGTCAGCCTTTATACATGGATATATTCATGAGGAGATATACATGAATAATCTTGATGGCTACATCATGGATTCATATTGGGTTTGCAAGCTAAAGAAGTCACTATACGGGTTAAAACAGGCCCCAAGAGAGTGGTATTCCAAGATGGATGCCTTCCTTCTCTCGCAAAACATTCAGAGATGTAGATCAGATCCAAATGTGTATTTACAGTATCATGATGGTCATATAATTATCATTTTTTTATATGTTGATGAATTACTGATCACAGGTAGCACAATTGCCTCCATTTCAGCCATCAAAACTGCTCTCCACAATGCCTTTGAAATGAGTGATTTGGGGCTTCTAAAACAATTTTTGGGGCTCAAAATCGAGCAAAATTCTGATGGGATTATGGTCACTCAGTAGAAATACATTTCATACCTGTTAGTAAAGTTTAACATGGCTGAATGTAGGCCTGCACCATTCCCTTTCCTTTTAGGGATCAGCCTTGAAGAAGGAAAACACACACCTCCCATGGACTGCACTATCTATCG
>LPNX011102890.1:79919-198204 GCA_001517045.1 Pseudotsuga menziesii
CACAGCCACTCCTACCTACAGTCAAGGAGGCTAACTGGAGCACTCCAGGGGTGATCTGAGTGACATTAATGCACCTAATTGCTAAATGGTGGTTACAATCAGTTCAACCAGTTAGTTAAGGTGCCTCCTATCATTAAATATATTATTTAATGATTATTTATTATTTTTTAATGATCTGGAGTCAACAAGGCACCTCCACCAACTTTTGATGGTCAGTTCAGCTTCAGTTAACCTCATCAGGGTTCATTGAAGTCATGGAGCACTAACACTTGATGGTTGGCTTGCTATGACATGTGTTTGATCTCTTTTAGTTGAGATTTAGTCATTTATTGCACTATGACTTTAGTTAGGGTTTGGTGAGTCAATTAGGGTTTTGGTCAAGTGGTTAACTAAGTGTGAACCAATGGTGGAGAGTCAGTTAAGCTAGACTCACTCACTGAATTCAACTTGTCTCCTTAGGTATTCGAATTCTTCATAGAGTTAAGCTATTGCTTGACATTGGTATTGTAACCATTCATTGTTTATTAAATATACAGAGAGGAAACCAATTTCAGTTCTAATTAACACCATTTCATGAGTATTTGTTGATTATTCTTTCATGAGATTGATTCTTAGTTCCTAGATCATGTGCAAGAATTAATAGGTCCCACTTGAGAACCAAGTCTCCCACCTCAAACTCTTTTGTTCCAGTGTTGTGTTTATCAAACCATCTCTTTAATACTTCCTGTTGTTGTTTAAAATGTTCTCTCGACTTGGCTCTAGACTCTTCTACCTTCAAAAGATTATGTATCCTCATTTGCAAGACTTCACTATTTGATCCTCCGGATTCTTGGGCGATTATGGAAGCGGGTAGCATGATATTGGGGGGTAGAATGGCCTCTTTTACATAAACAAGGGTATACAGGGATACACCTAAATCAGTCTTGAGGGTAACCCTGTCAGTCCACAGAGAATTTGGTAATGCTGAGTGCCAAATCCTCTGATTTTCTATCACTGTCTTTTTTAAAATCCTAATCAGATTCTTGTTCGTAGATTCAGGCAAACCATTTCCCTATGGATAGTAATTTACAGAGTAATGAAACTTAATTCCTTTTTCATGAGCAAATGCAGTTAATCTAATCGAGGAAAAGTAAGTAGCATTATCAAAAACTAAAGAAATTGGAACTCCAAACCTGGTCATAATATGATCTTGCAAGAAGTCCATGACTGCATCTTCATTTAATTTACACAATGGAATGGCTTCAACCCAACGAGTGAAGTATTCGGTTGCTGTCAGAGTATATTTGTGTTGCAAAGAAGAATTTGGATTTATCTCTCCAATGATGTCCATCCCCCACTGCTCAAAAGGTTTTGTTATCATAACAGGCTTTAATGGTCCTGCTGCTTTAACTTGTCTTCCACCACACCTTTGGCAGATGTCGCACTTTCTGACATGAGCGTGTGCATATTTGAATAGTGTGGGCCAATAGTATTTGGCTCTAAGAATTTTATGAGCTGTAGTATCTTCGGATAAATGTCCTCCAGCAGGCCGATCATGTAAATCTATCATTACCTTTTTCACATCTTCTTTCTCTAAGCATCTAAAGAGAACTCCATCATAATTCTTTCTGAATAATATTCCTTCAAAAATCTGATAGGAGGCTGATTGAAGAAGTAATACTCTTCTTTGCTTAGAATTCCAATGTTTCAGTAATAATCCCATCTAAAGGTAATGTACAAGGTCTCAATACCAGGAGTCCGAAGCTGTGAAAAGGGGACATACATCCATCAAATGTAACTCAACTTCGTCTTCCCAGTCATGTTCTTCATTGTCTTTACTATCAGCCATCAATATGCACAATCCTTTCCCTTTGACTATAGAAGATGGCTTGAATTCGAGGTCATACTCCTGTAGATCCGTTACCCAATTGCCTCTTCTTTCTCCTAACTCCTTTTGTATGAAAAGAGACCTCACAGCTAGGTGTGGAATGATTACCTTTCTCCGGTTCTTTAGTATGTATGCCATGAACTGTTTCACCACTTTGAACACTACGTAATCTTGTTTATCCATAACTGGGTAATTCAATTCAGCCCCTTGCAGACCAGTGCTCATAAATGATATGGGGAACTCATCTCCCCCATCTTCCTTCTAGGTAAGCACAGCTGCTAGTGAATCATCAGATGCGAAAGTGTACAGAATAAAATCTTTCTCAAAATCTAGACTTTTGAGGGAGGGTGCATGTGCAACAACTGTTTTGATTTTGCTAAATGTGTTCTTCTCTAAATCAGTCCATTTGAATTGCAAACTTTGCTTTACCATTTGCTGCAAATGTTTAACAATTTGTGCCTAATTTGGCACAAACCTTCGCACGAAGTTTATTGTCCCCATAAATGACTACATGCCTATTTTATTATAGGGTAAGGGAATCTGTTCGATGGATTTGATCCTTTCTGGGTCTATGGATATCCCCTTCTTAGAAACCACGTGACCCAACAACTTACCTTCTGTAACAACAAACACGCACTTCTTGGGGTTTAGTGAGATGCCATATTTTCGGCAGTGTTCATAAATATGCTTTAGATGAAATGTGTGTTCCTCTCTTTTCTTTGAAAATACCATGATGTCATTGAGGTATACTACAACACTGCAGCCAATCAGACCATGAAAATCTATGTCCATAGCCCTTTGGAAATTTTCTCCAGCGTTTATGAGTCCAAAGGGCATCCTTCTGTAAGCAAAATTTCTCCACCTGGTTCTAAACGTCATTTTAAGTTTGTCTTCTTCAACTACTAGTACTTGATTGTAACCTGAGAATCCATCTAATAAAGAGAATAGTTCAGAATCCGAAACCATTTTCAATATCTGCTCCATGGGTGGAACAAGATAATTGTCCTTATCCGAAGCACGATTTAAGTTTCTGAAGTCCACACATAGCCTAATTTATCTGGATTTCTTCCTTTCTAGAACCATGTTTGAAACCCATTTTGAGTGTCTAACCTTGAATATAATCCTAGCATCCAACAGTTTCTTGACTTCACTCTGGATTAAAGGTTCTAATTTTGGATGCATTTTCCTTAAAGGCTGCTGATACAGTTTGATTCCAGATCTGATGGGGATAACATGTTGGATAATATTGGTGTCATATGTCTTCAGATCTTCATACGTCTAGGAAAAAACATCTTTGTATTGTTTGAAAAGACTGATAAACTTCTTCCTTTCACCTGGGGAGCAACATTTTCCCAAAGGTGTGGCTCCATTTCAGTCCCCAAGTTAATCAAATCGAACTGTAGAGACGAGCTATGAGTCTTCACTTTGTCGATCTTCTAAATTTCTCGTTTAAATCAAACATTTGTTCTAAAGTCCTGAATCCTTTAGGAATGAAGTTATTGAATTTAAAATCGGATTGATGTTCTTCATCATCAATAATTTCCCCTTTGAAATTATCGTCATTTGTCAAGCATTCTATAATCTACTGATCATCATTGAACACTTGTAGATTGGTTATCATGTCTATAATTGAAGGCCTGAAAAGCAATTCAACAGAACACCAATTATTAGAGGGAACAAGCCTTGCAGCTGAGGTATCCAACAAGTCAGCTACTGCATACAATGTTAAATGCATTAAAACCTTTAAGTAAATCCCATACTTCATTTTCATAGGCTTTTAAATGAGGAGAAATATAATGTATTTGATTTCAAATTTGCTTTACAATTATTTCAGAGTCACCAAAGACCTTCATATTTTTTTACCTTTAATTCAATTTCCTTCCTTATTCCCTGAATCAATGCTTCATATTCACCTGTGTTATTGGTACATTCAAATTCTAACCTACATGTAAGAAAATGTTTGTTTCCCGAGGGTCACTCAGGACACAGCCGGCTCCTGACCCTTCTAAAGTTTTAGAACCATCAAATAAAAGCATCCAAAAATCGCTAACTACTGTGCGAGAAATAACATCTACTTCTACTACTAAGTCTACTATTTTACAATCAATTTCATCATCCTATGAAAACCGAAGGAGATTAGGCTGAGCGTCTGATGTATCGCTGGCTTCTTTTGCTTGATAGTTTCCTAGTTCTAGCTCAATAAAGTAGTTTCCCAAAACAGAATCCACTGGTTCATTTTTACCCTCGAATTGAGTAACATTATGTTTCATGTGGGGCTCCCTCAAAAATTTGATTTGATTTGGGATTCCTTTATATGGTAGCCATATATGTGACCAGTCCGAGGAAAAATATCCATTCAGCTTTGCTGACCAATCCCTACTCAAAACAAGCCCATAAGCTTCTGGTATGTCAGCCACAACAATATCAATAAATTGACACACCTTATCATTCAAAGATAAAGGAATGGGAACATCCTCCATTTCCCCAATTACTTTCACATTCCTCCTATCCAACTGAACGACCCTCCAGGTAGATGGTTTAGGTTTCACATTTATCTTTTTGCAGACCAACAACGGCATGACGTTTACTGATGCCCCCGATTCTACCAGGCAGTTATGGACGTTGTGGTTGAAAATTTCAAAAGTGAGGAGAAAAGGTGGATTCTTTATTTTAGGCTTACCTCCCATGCTTACTTCACCAATTTCCTCTTCTTCCTGGGGCTGATAGTCACTAGGAAGCCTCTCCTCTGATACTTCAAGTGCTTTCAATAGATTTTCTTTCTGCTACGGCACCTTGCACATTTCAAATAATGAGATGTTTGCCCTTACCTTTTTGATATCTTCCACAATGTCATAATCCATCTTATGTTCTGTGAAATTTGATTTAACATTGTTTATTTTTTCTTCATTGGTCTTAGTAGTCATGTTGGTTTGTCTAGGATTTAAACTGGTGATGGTAAATTCTGGAATTTTATTAGTTGGATAATTGTTTTGAAACTTCTTAACATTCTTTTGAAGTCTTTTGATCTTCGGAAGCATAAGACTGTCTTCCTTAATGAACCCCTGGATTCTCATTGTTACGTTTGCTTCCAGGATTCCTTCATGTCTCAAAACCTTTTCCTCCTCGGCATCAAACAATGAAACACAGTCCCATAACACCATGGCCTCATCCTCGTATTTTTTTGTTGATGTATTGTTGTCTTCCCCTTCTTCATCTTTATATTCTATTAATTTAGAATCCAACAGCTGATTCATAACCAACGTCATTGAATTTATCCATTGAGGACAATTCTTTTTCAGAATGGGGTTGTTGGTGGAAAGTGCAAAAAGTTATCCATTCCTACCTCCGTTAAGTTCATAGATGCAGGATTGTGCAGAGGGGGTTGGGATTGATTGTTGTGGAAATTGAACCAGGTGATAGATTAATTTTACTCACAACAATTAACAATTGATCATGCAAAATCACTCACAAAGAGACTGAAAATTGGAGCTGAACACTAAACTGTATTAAATCGGTGTACAATAGCCAACCCTACAATAACATAGGTTGCTAAATAAATAACATACATCAGGGATTCGAATGCATGAGGAGCAATTTGAATCTAGCATAAAGCAGGCTTACTAAAAAATAAGCAAATCTCCCATAGGTGTAAAAAGCTGATCCCAAATCTGTCATGGAGCTCACGAATTGGAAAAAAGGCTTAGGCAAGCTAAAGAGTGGTGGAATTGCAGCTCATACATTCTTTTGCATGGAGAAAAGAGAGGAGCATGTGTAGGACAAAAAACTAGTCAACCTCACCTAGTCTAGCTTTTCCTTTTGCCTTAAAACACTGAAAAGTAGGCAATAAAGCAGAAAAAGCAGAAGGGCACCTAGGAGGCCAGGAATAAAGCAGAATTGATTCCTTTAGCTCTCCCATGCACTACATGAGTCAAATAAGGAAAGTTTGACCACTATGGATAGGTAATAGACAACTTGCACAAGGTGGGACACATGAACTAGGCTAATAAGACAGAAATAATTAAATTAATGTCTAAATGGGTAAACTATGGGTTGATTATTCTAACACCCCCCCTTATGCCTGACTTATGAGTAATATATCAAAAAATTATAGGGCCTAGCAACAAGTCTTAGTCACCCTTTACATACTGCATGTCCAAATAAACAAGGAAAGAGGCAAAACCAACTTGGGAAAATCTTCCCTTAAACATGGACTGTAAACAAAATTGTAGAATCTTGTCTTCACTCATGCTTTCATAGCATGATCAGCAATCCCCAGCAGTGATTTGAGATTACTTAAGGTCTTCTCACAAAATTCTTTGGTGAAGATATCAGCTACTTGTTCTGAAGATGAACAGAAGAGTAGGTGAATGGTGCCATCATGCACAAGCTCTTTGATGTAGTGCATATGGATCTCAACGTGTCTGGTTCTCTGCTTCTGAACTGGATCTTTGCAGATTCGAATGGTAATCTGGTTATCACAGTAGATGGTAGTTGAGTACTCTGGTTCGAAGCCACACTCTCCAAGTAAACCCTGCAACCATAAACATTGAGTTGCTGCATTAACAACTCCTCTGTACTCTGCTTCTGTAGATGAGAGTGCAATGGCACTTTGTTTCTTGCATGACCAGCTGATTGGCCCTTCTACAAGAATGAGCACATATCCTGAAGTGGAATTTATGTCTATGCTATCACCTTCCCAATCACTATCAGTAAATCCAATCAAATCAAGATCATATTTTGCTTTATAGAAGATCCCATGTGTCCTTGTTCCCTGAACAAAGTTAAGGATCCTTTTGGCTGCTTTCCAATGGATCTCTTGAGGCTGATCCATGAATCTAGAAGCCACACTTACTGCATAACAAATATCAGGTCTAGTATGTGTCAGATACAACAAATATCCAATAAATTGCCTATACAGTGTATTGTTTACCATAGGTGAAGAATCAGCTTCTTCCAGCTTCACTCCTGAAAGGAAAGGAGTTTTGCTTGCTTTGCAATCCTTCATTCTGAATTTTTTCAGCAAGTCCAAGGCATATTTGGACTGGTGCACCTTGATTCCAGATTTGGTTTGACCAATCTCAAGCCCTATAAATTGACTTAAGAGCCCCAAATATATCATGGAGAAGGCTTGGTTCAGAGCTCCTTTTAAGGAAGCAATCTCAGCCTGTGATCATTCAGACTTTGAATAGGCCAAAAAATTCAGACTTGTGTTTCAGGAAGTGAACCCAGCAATACTTGGAAAAGTCATCAATGAAATTCAATGCATATTTGGCCTGAATCATGGACATATGAGGGAATGGGCTAGCAACATCACTGTGGATCAGCTCGAGGGGTGCAGAGGTTCTCTCATGACTAGCTCTCTCAAATTTGTGCTCTGGGTGTTTTCCTAGGATACAACCTTGGGAGACTCCTTTGGAAAATTTTATCTTGGGCAACCCTATGACCATCTCTTTTTGACTAAGATTAGAAAGATACTTGTAATTTAGGTGGCCAAATATTTCATGCCAAATCTTGTTGGCTTCATTAGCATGATTGAGAAGAGCAGAGGGGTTTGAGTAAGGTAGGAAGTGTGAGAACATGTATACCTTTTGAGCATGATTTGCAACTCCTTTTGCAATGACTCTACCACTTGAGATCTCTGTGATCTCAACTTCATCGGGGGAGAATATGACCTTCTTAGGAGACCTAGTGTGGTTTATCTGGTACACTGATAGGAGGTTGGAGGCGAGACCTGGCACATACAGCACATTGCTGAACTGAACATGATCAAGATATATCCTTCCTTTTCCTTTACTTTCAGTGAGAGAGTCATCTCCTAGTACAATAGATGGTCCTTTCGACATGTACAGTGAGGAGAAGGCCTCCTTAGTCGAAACCATGTGTCTTGAAGCTCCAGAATCAATGATAAAACTGGGTGAGCTTGATGTGCCAGCAACTAGAGCATGAACTCTCTCTCTGTCATCTGAACTTGATCCTCCTTCTCTCTTCTTTGAGCTTTCTAGAAGGGAGATGCCATTCTTCTCCAGGAGTTGGGTCAGCATGTCTATCTGCTTTTTCATACAAGAGCTTTTAGAGTGATTTCCCTTATTGCAGTATGCGCACTTGTTCATTTCACCTTTGTTCTTCTTCTTCTAGTAATTCTTCTTAGGACCTTGTGGATCCTCCGGAGACTGTTTCTTGTCTCTCTTTTGCTCAAGTGGCTTTTTAGCTTTCTTTTTGCTTTTTTAATCCACCCTCGAATCTCCAGCAATCAAATCTTGATCTTTGGATGGTTTGATGGTGCCCATCATCACCAGCTTGTCCTGTTCTTGTGTGAGAGATTCCATGAAATCTACAAGGCTAGGCATCTTCCAGGTTTGAGCTGTCAGTTTTGTGGCATAGAAGGTCGAAACAAACACTGAATAATCAGGGCCCAACTTGGAGAGGATGGCCAGTACGAGCTAATCATCTTTATTTTTGAACCACACTATTTCAGCTGCAAAACTGGTGCTTTGAAATTGGAGAAATATAGCTGCAGGGATTCAAAGCTCGTTGGACTCAGAGAAATCAGCTCATTTTCGATTTGATGTCCCCTCATCTCATCTGTCTTTCCAAAAAGATCAGCAAGCTTCTCCCATACTTCATTCGATGATGTCAATCCATCAAGATGGAAAAGGAGGTCTCTAGAAATACTTAGACACAGGAGGCCATAAGCCTCATCCCTCCTGTTGTGCCATTTTATCTTCTCTGCAGCTGCATTGGGCTCTGCTTCTGTTGCCATAGTCACCCTATAGAGGCCTTTCGCTCTCAACAGTATCTCCATCTCTTCTTTCCATTCAAATAAATTGAAGGGAGTCAAGATAGTTTTCTATGATTGATCCATAGCTTAGAAAATCTGTCCCGACTGTTAGTAGAAGGCTCCCAGTCACTGATGTCGAACTTGCAAAACAATTTTTGAAGGAGAGAAACAATCTACAATGGCTTTGATACCATGTGGAAATTGAACTAGCTGATAGATTAATTTTACTCACAATAATTAACAATTGATCATGCAAAATCACTCACAAAGAGACTGAACCAGGTGATAGATTAATTTTACTCACAACAATTAACAATTGATCATGCAAAATCACTCACAAAGAGACTGAAAATTGGAGATGAACACTAAACTGTATTAAATCAGTGTACAATAGACAAACCTGTAATAACATAGGTTGTTGAATAAATAACATACATCAGGGACTCGAATGCATGAGGAGAAATTCGAATCTAGCATAAAGCAGGCTTACTAAAAAATAAGCAAATCCCCCATAGGTGTAAAAAGATGATCCCAAATCTGTCATGGAGCTCATGAATTGGAAAAAATGCTTAGGAAAGCTAAAGAGTGGTGGAATGGAAGCTCATACATGCTTTTGCATGGAGAAAAGAGAGGAGGATGTGTAGGACAAAAAACTAGTCAACCTCACCTAGTCTAGCTTTTCCTTTTGCCTTAAAACACTGAAAAAGCAGGCAATAAAGTAGAAAAAGTAGAAGGGTGCCTAGGAGGCCAGGAATAAAGTAGAATTGATTCCTTTAGCTCTCCCATGCGCTACATGAGTCAAATAAGGCAAGTTTTACCACTATGGATAGGTAATAGACAACTTGCACAAGGTGGGACACATGAACTAGGATAATAAGACAGAAATAATTAAATTAATGTCTAAATGGGTAAACTATGGGTTGATTATTCTAACAATTGTTGTCTTCCCTTTTCTTGTAATAAGGTTTATATAAATTTTAGGTTTCTTTGTCCTTTTCCAAGTCTATGATTCTGTTAGAGAGCTTATGCATCATTTTTGCCATTCCCTCAAAATCTGATAATTGCTCCTCCTTAGGATTAGTAAATAACAAAGCTTTTCTCCCAACATTTTTTCCCCTTACCATTCAAGATAATCCTCAATGATTTCTTTTTTGGCCTCTACCTTCTCCGCTTCTTCATAAGTCTTTTCTAGCATAGGTTTGGCCTTCATTTTGGAAAACATGGCCAAATCAGGTCCCAGAGCTGAGGTATAATATTCAATTAGGACCTTATCCAAGGGTTTGTCAGCTTCAAAAAAATTCTTAAGATAGGCCACAAATATTTGGGTAAAACTATGCACCTTCTCTTTTCTTTCTTTCTTTAAGGCGCACATAACTTTCATGAGAGCTACATGCATTTTTTGGGCTGCATACTTTCTTTTGAAAATCCTTTCAAAGGTATCCCAATCTGGGATAGAGTTTGTAGGAAAACCAAAATACCATGATGCTGCTGCTCCTTTAAGGGTGTGTGTGAAAAGTCTACAAACTACATCCTCATGCTCCCCATCCCTTAATCCTTCTACTGCCAAATAAAAACTTTGTAAATGGTCATCTACTAGCATCCTCTCATTTGGATCAAACTTAGAAAGCATCTTCTCAAAGGCTTAAGGTAAGTCATGCAATGGAGGTGTTAAGTTCAAGGGTGATCTAGATTTCCAAGTAGGTGGTGGATTTGGTGGGTTGGGTGGTTCATTTGCGTTTACACCTGCCATGAGTCTGGGTGGAGAGTGAAGTGGTGAATGAACAGGAGTATGGATAGGTGAACAGTAAGGTGTATTTGTGCCCACTTGATTCAAAGGTTGAACCACCTCCTGTAAGGTTGTTTCTACCAGTTCTTCCAAATCTCCAACCAACACTGAGTATTCCAGTAAAGGACAGTCTCTCCTTTTATATTCTCTTCTGGGAAAGTCAGGGATAATCGATAATCCTCCAATCTTCTTCATGTATTCCCTAGTGTGTCTTCTCAGATCATTAACTACTTCATTGTCCATAGAATAAAACTGCTCTTTACCCTTCTATTCAGGAAATGGACTAAAAAAAAACTGCTTTCTGAGCTGTCACCGGTGGAATAATCTCAAGAAAATGGGTTTCCTCGGCTAGCCATGCACTGGCAGCCCTCCTTCTAGCACCAGAAACTATTGAGGCCTGGAAATTAATAGGAAAAAAAAGCAAGGGATTCTCCCCAATCAACGTTCCCAACTAGCCCGTGACTGTTTGGTGTAGGGAATCCATCTGATTTGTGTTCTGGCTACCATAGGTCAAGTAAAAAAATATAAAAAGGCTTTACCGGTTGTGGCCTAGCCCACTGTGTATATTTTTGTATTTTTTGACTTTAAGTATGATATGCAAGTGCCTATCTACGATGTAGATTGATTGATAATGCAAGGAGTGTTCACAATGTGATGCACAGGTTCTTACCTCTCATCTTAGACTCTCATGCATCTAAATCACACACACAGCAAGAAATTAAAACTACCTAACCTATCCCTAGGGAGCAAGATTATTCCTTATTAATGAGTAATGTATTTTGTGCATGCATTATAAAAAGAAATCACAGATAGCTGATACTTCTTTCAAAACACATGAACACTTAAAGATATTTGAACAACCAGATAGCCAATTGTTTATGAACAACATTCATTACTCATAATGGAAATTTTCATAAAATAAACCAGAGATCATTCATACGAGAACTTAGGTTCAAATAGCTAGAACGATCTCATAGTTAATGGACAAAAAGATGAAAACAAAATAGTTCCTCTTCAACAAATCCATATCATAACATTTGAACGTTCCAACAAGCTTTCTCCAACAGGTAAACTATAATTATCTATTGCAAAAGGAAATCGTTATTCTTACAATATGTCTTCCAATCTAACTACAAAAAAGTCCCCTTGCTTATCTAAATATTCTATATTTATACAAAAAGAACCATACTATTGGGCTGCCCACGAATGACTCCTGGGCTTCCCCAAACGTTTAGTCTCACAACTTTGTCCTCTTGTGAGTGCTCATGATTCGCATAATGCATTACATTTCGGATTATGAATACTTCATAAAACGGGGCCAACTTAGTAACTGATGAACCTTTCCAAGCCTGGCCCTTGTTGCTAACGATTTCACTTTGTCTTTATTTGTCTCTTTAAAAATTTCGTTGATCTTAGAATATTTCTGCCTATTGCTTTTCGGCTAGCTTTCTCCTGCTTTGACTTCCAGCTATGTCGTCTTTGCAGCAGGAGTTTGAAGAATCTTCTAAATCTGCCTGCAGTTAAACAAAATTAATCATTAATGCAGACTGCATCTTTTCAACAAACATAACCATACTAATAACACAGATGATCATCAAAATGAGGCCCCATACGGCGTTCTCATCGTAAAACCCTTAACACGAATCAGAAACCACTGCCACCCAAAGAAAGGTTAAAAACTCACAAACTAGTGGGAAAAACCTTATCGACAGATCGAACCACTTAAACATCGAGAGGATAGTTTAAAAAAAAATCATCCACAATAGAGGGCTTCAGACAGACAATGAGTTCCATAGGACCAATAATCCTATCGGCATCTGAAAGAATAAACACTAAAGCATCGGACGGAAACGCTTTTTTGCCGGTGAACAGAACAACATAAACATCGGGCGGTTAGAGAATTACGCAGCCGCAATGGAGGAAGATAAAAAAACTACAAACTCCATGATAAATAAAAACATATCGGCGAAAACCAACACAAAACATCGGAAAGCAGAGCAGTTATATGGCGGACATTTAGTTCACTCGGGAGCCGTAATGGTGGAAAGCAATCAGACTATGAATTTCGACTTACACTCATAAGACTTTCAGACATGGCGCATAAACATTATTAAAACGTTGAGTGCTCAAAAATCATCGTTCAGCTTCTGCAATGGTTGCCCCGACTCTGATGCATGGTTAAATGACTTCCGAATGACCAAAATGAAACGTTAAGCTCAATTAGACCTTCGACTGGGCAGCGACGAAAAAGCTTGTTTCACCTCCAAAACAGCGGAGAAAACAAATGAAATAGAATTTCAATAAAAAAGAAAGAAATCATAGATAGAATGGGAAACATCTGAAATCCAATCTTCAAAATTCACAACTCAAACAGTTCCACACATAAGCAATCTTCCAAAAAGCACGAAAACAGTTGACCTCAAAACAATCCAAACAATTTTAGGCAAGATAAAGTTTAAGAAGAGGGTCCAAAATTTCAAAAATTTGGGAAAATAGTTGCAGCTGCAACAAAACCTTTACCAAACCCTGAACCATTTTCCAAATCCTTGGGATACACATCCAGCTATAGGTTCCACCTAAGGAAATCAACCAGAAATTCTACTGACCATTGAAGACCAGTAGCTAGAAAATTATCCATAGGAGAATCTACCACTTACAGAGGCACAAGCACAACAGAAAGAACATCATAAACACAAAATAAAAAGAGACAAAAAGAAGAAAGAACACCACAAAGAATCAAAGTCGATAATGGTTCACCTTAGCCAACTTGGATCGACTACTGTAGTCGACGCAACAAAGCTAAGAGACGGAGAGTTGGGACAACTCTTAGAAACTATGGCCACCAAAGAAAAACAAAGAAGCCAGAATAGACAACAATAGCTTGACAATAGTAAGAATGAAAAAGTCAAGTTTCTATCAAAATGTAGAAAATTAGTTCAGATAGTAATACCGGGACCTGTAGCGGCCGACACCGACAAGCCACTTGAAAAGGCATACCATCTATTTGAAAGCATGGTGTTGACTCTACAATCCCATCTAATTAAATGAAAAGGAAGACCAAAAAGAGGATACATCCATACTGTTAAGGTAGTATTATGCAACATTCTTAGAAGCCCATAAAGTGCTGCAAGACCACCTCAAAGAATATGTCATCACAAAAGAAGTACTCTGTGACTGGCCCACTTATTACAGACAAGTATTTCAGAAAACCCGACAGACCCGAGAACAAATTCAATCACTGGAAAGAAGAAAAGGAACTGAATAAGCAATGAGAAACAAGATAGAAGATCAAATTGTATTAGAAACAAAAAAACTACAGAGACTAGAAAAACAAGCACACCAGTGGGTACAGCAAGCACTCCCAAGCCTTTACAAACTAGATATAATCTGCCCGCAGATGAAAATACTATTAGAGGCAGTAGAGGAAAAAGATCAATTCATGGGACTTGACATGGAAATCATAACATACCTTTCCATCTAGGAGAATATGTTGACCTTATCAAGCATCACAACATTGAATATCGACATCCAGAAAGTATTACAGAGTTGGGAAGAATTTCAACACCAACTGGCCATGACAGCAGAAGTGATTGTGGAAATATGCGTGCAAAAATGACCAACCATCAAAATACATAGTCCATGAATACAAACAATACTAGAAACAACTACCTAATACATCACACTATTGAAGTACCTCCCCTATTTCTTCGGGATGAAGAAAAATTTTGTTCCTGGGGGAGATGTTGGAGGAGCTAGTCGGTGAGCCGACTAGTCGAATAGCCAACTAATTGAAGATTAGGTTGGCCACATAAGGTCATGTATGTTGAATGAACCAATAGGTAGTTATATGTAACTGTTTGTAAATCATATATATTATGTTTTTGAGCCAGATGAGAACTCAGTTTAGTTTTGTGTATGTATGGACCCTCATGTTATAATATAATCTGTTATTCTCAATATTCATGTTCTTGTCTCTTGTGTCTATTATGTCTATATGATTCAATGTGCATTATTGGTAACCCTCCGTGATTTGTGAGATTACAATAGATATTCTCTCTTTTTATCATGTCTATGACTCATGGAGCCTAACATGTTGCAACCAATTCTCCTCTCATCCTCCCTACAATCCATATAACCCCTAGTTAGTATTTGACAGTTGTTTCTTTCATCATCTCTATGAACCCTGTAACTCATACTCGACTTGTGTTTTTTTATGTTTCTCACTGTCTCTTCTATATAGATAGCTATTATAGTGACTACATCCTCTATATTCCCTAACTTCATATGCAATTTTTCAATTTGTACCATCCTTATCATGCACAGTGTCTTCACATTTGCAATTCTCACATGTAAATTTCTCACTTAGTTCCATTTGTGTACTAAACCAATGGATTGAATCTATTTAAAAATCGAAAAGGAATCGAACCAAACATTTAATCTTCGAAACCACCTCTTACACGTTTCAAATATTTTAAATATTTATGCTGTCTCTCTCTAATGTAGATTCCCAATTACAAGATATTAGTATTTCTGGTCCTGCTGATTGTGGTATTGGTACTAATTGCAATACCCCTCAGGTTCTTCAATTTGAGAGTACAAAAGAATTTAGTGGACCATTCATCATAATTCTCGACTCTGAAGATGAATGATTTGAAGAGAGTTCTCTTCATGGCTTGCATGGAAAAAATAATTTATCTAGAAGCAGTGGTAATATCACAGTGCAAGAGGATATATCTCATGATGATGGTAGAGATTAAACTTTGCATGAAACTAAGGGTGGCTGTGTGCAAACCACATTATTTGTTGGAAATACTTGATGCTCACACAAGACAGAGTTTGGTTTAGAAAACATAGGAGGGAAATATGAAGTAGTAAAGAATGTAAATTTGAGAGGGCCCTCTTGTTCGCAATCCTCTGAAAACATAGACAAATGTGTTTTTCAATTGGCAGAGAATAAGTGGGAGATAATTGATGTTATCTCCAGTGAAGATGAATCTGCAGATAATGGTGCATGCAATGTATCTTTTCTATTAAAGAATGGAACACTACAAGAAAGTGGAGGTAATAAATTACAAGATAGTGATACTTCAATAGACCCTGAATATATAACTTTATCTAAGGAGGGATCCTTTAGCCATGAGGACAATGAGAAAATTCAAGTAGTTTATAACATTGACAAAGAATCTCTAATAGATGTAAGACTATGTAAAAAGATAGATTATTTCCTTGCAAATGAGAGTGGAAATATTGAAGCATCTTGTAGTAGTGAAGGAATTTCAAGCACTCTAGATCATAAGCATTTAGACAAATTCACTGTTACCTTTTCAGCAGGAAGTTATCAGACACATAAGAGATATTGAGGTATCAGGGTACATAATCATGTTAGGAACCTAATCAATCATAAATAAAAAGATCCAATCACAAGACATTAAACAAAGATTACAGGACATACTAAATCCAGGTGAGAGGATAATTAGAAGAATATAATTATTGAAATAAAAAACATAATCCATAAATAGTAAATACAAATTCTGAAACCTATCACCAGGAATATTCACCAATGAATTTCCAAATTCCAAATTCAAGACTAGTCTAAGTGAAGGGTATAAGTTTAAAGCCTTAACATTCTAGAGCCTTGGCATACCTAAAACAACAATAGTACTAGACCTTACTTATGATCAATTTTGGGCAAACGTTTCTTTGATGCTCAATATGAACCCAAGGAAACAAGTAACATCCAATATTTTTTGTAACTGATAAGATGGACCCAAAAATTGGTGTCATCATATTTGAAAATTTGAGCATCAAATATTCATCATTTGGCATGCCCTAAAAAGATAAACCATAGAAGACTAAAATAAATCCTTATTTTCATTAATGATGATGATGTAACTTTTAGGACCCTGTTACCCACCTATTTGCATGGGGTGTTCACTTACGTTTCAAAGGAGTTCTGGGATAATTCCTAGGATTTATGGACATGTCTAACAAGAGATAGCAGTTTTCTATCCATATTCTAGACTGACTTGTGGGATAAATCCATAGTTTGGGGTGTATTTTAGTAGAAAAAAAGAGGCCTCATCGTCAAATATGGGTTAGAACTTAGCAACAAGTTGTACCAAGCAACAAAGATTCTGTGAATACTGCTAGTGGTAGTGATGGTGCTCCTTTACCTTGCAAGGAGCCATCAGATCTGTGTGTCATCAAATAGAAATAAAGTATTTATGAGCATACATTTCCTGGAAGCTTGTAAACCTGTGTATGGAACATGAGTGACAAAGTTAGAGGAAGGACATGATCGGTTGATAATTCTTCACCTCAACCAGTAGCATTGGGGTATGGTGATATTGGTTTGGTTTTATGATGATATCATTTCATCAGGGTTAACTTACAATTTTGGAATTTGTGTTAAAAATGTGACAACTTGGGATCCTGTGTTCTGATTCATGTCAAAAATGTTACCAATGACATAAAAGTCCTAAAGAGGCTCATTCTCGCTAAATGAGGCAATAAGGAAGATTAATCCTTAAAGCTGTGTTGTTGCATAAAGATCGAAATTATGGTTAATGTATATAACCACCTTTGGAAATATTTTCAAATGTCTCTATGCCATTAAGATATACCATTCCATCCTTTGAGGGATCTTTAGGCATACTTTGGGTATCAGGCTATTAACATCTTATTTGAAAACATGTGTTATTTAAGAACCCGGCGTTAGTGCATTTGAGCTCTACAATATTACTGAAGCTTTCGGAAAGGTGGAAGAAATTCAAGGCTCTCAAGAATCCTTGCAACAATTAATTGAACATGTAAATACTGTTTCATCTAACACAACTAGTTAAAATGCATAGTCAGTTGGGAAGGAGAAGAAGGCTATTCTTGGTCGTGTTGGGGATAATATGGATACTAGCAAACTAACCAGCCAAGACGATGAATCAGATGATCCTGTTGTTTTTCATGACCAGGTTGTGATTCTATTTGATGACTAGGCTCATATTTGTGATTCTCTGGGAGTGAATGATAAATCATATGCTATTTACATATCATAGTTAAAGCAGTCTGGGATGTTGAAGGGAAATGAGATAATGGTACTTTAGACAAAGGTATCATTTCGAATGTTACAAGTCATATCCAATCATATTTTCTAAAAATAAGGATTTCCAATGGTTACAGTACAGAAGGAAAAAACGGTGTTGCAGAGAGAAATTCCTATGGCTTGGGGTACCACAACAGACAGCTTGACTCTAGAAATCAATCCTTTCCTATATGCAAGAGAAACCAAATATCTAACACTAAAGGATCTCGATTTGTACCTTATTCCGGATGGTTGATGTAGATCCCTGTTGAGCTTTCTAACTCTAGCTTGTATTGATAAATTGCTATCTCAACACTCAGCAAACAAGACAAGCATGCTAAATATAATTATGTTAGATCTACCCTAGCATATATAATCAATAACATATAAGAATTTAAAAGCATCAATGGATCAAATACTCATTTAGATACACATTATTGGACAGGAAAAGATATTTGTATTGATATAAAACATAGATTACAATAGTGACAACCTCTGTTGACACGTCTACGAGTTGGAGTAACTGAGTCCCCCACTTGGGCCTCCACCACTTCAATCCTCCATCTCTCGATAGCAAGCTCACAAGCAAAAGGAAATCTTGGGAAGAACACAAAGTGCTCCAAGGTACAAAGGGATGCAGACTTAATTATAAGCTCTGACAACAATGGAATATAGTTTTCTTGCTCTTCAATTCCTCCCCCTTCAATGTATCCAAAGGGTTCCTTATATAGCTCTTCAATGGGATAATGGAAGGTCGAATCCGAGCGATCTCAAGGCATATGGAAGGTCAAGAGAAAAGTGACTCAGATCCACATCAAAGAAAACTCCAAAATAATTTGGCCTTTTGTACACATCTCGATGTATGCGGTTTTAAGGGTCAAACCCATGTATGTACACGAGAAAGGGATTAAAAGTCATGTATGGAAATTAATGCATTTTTTTAGGGATGATCTTGGAAAAATCAAAGGTACAAAAATGGTCCATGGGGTCTAAGGAGTCTGCAGAGGGACAAGGAAGGCCATAAAAGTGTGATTCACCATGTGTGGTAAAATTAGCTATAACAGATGCCCCCTAATGTGTGAGGTCAGAGGGGTCATACAATATCTAAAATACATTATAAGTTTGTCCCAGAAGTGGAGTGATGAAGAGGGCCAGTGGAAGAACCAGCCATCCAATCAATACAATATAATGATCAAATTTTGCACATAACTGCTAGTAGATATAGCAGTTCCAGATACATAAGAGTACAACGGCCATGAATAGGCATGATACAAAATATGACATGTGTGGTCATCGCCACGTACAATATAAATAGCTCAGAATCACCATAATGAAGATATACAAAGGATCATGATCTCCATGTAGGCTGAAGATATATAATGGATCAAGATCTCCAAAATGGTTGGAAATATCTAACATATACTGGAATCAAGTCACGAGAGCTGAAATCTCATGAACACTGGAACGATTAAGGAGGTAGCATATATGAGATGCCACCAATATGGAAGGTCTTCTACACAAACCACTACGAGTACATGTCCTACTATGTGAATAGGGGTGTCTAGGTCGAACATAGTAGTCCATCATTTGATTATGGGTCATTGATGTAAACCATTAACAGACGCGAGATCACCCATCGATAATGAAAATGGGAATAAAGGTAATAGAGTGCAAACTAATAAGTGTGAATAAATGTGTTGAGGTCAAACACTTGAGAGAATCCATCAATCAGGGGACATTGATGTATTCCCAAAAAATTGTCGACGGCAAGAGAACCTACCACTGATGACTGCAAGTCTCAAGGCACTCAAACATGACTCTAGATTCCTATCCCAGAATAAATGATCTGAAGTCGATGGGATGAAATCCACTGGAAGGAGGGCATTAAGGCATCCCCCGTCTTCCAACATGAGGTACTCAGCAAAGCTATATAATGTGGAAGGACTCGATCATATGGTGCACGAACCAGTAACTATATCGGGAATGGCCGACATGAAAAGTCGAGATAACTGAGGAATGGCCGACTGAGGTTTCAAATTCCTTTGAATAAGAGCATAAAGGAAAATGGTGACTGAATGTAGGTAGCATAGACTCGACATACAAAACTGGGAAATCTCTACGACACAGAAGGCATCGACAGAGGCTCCATAGGGACTAGAAGCTTAACTAGTCAGTGGAGATAAATTCAGAGACACGAGTACAGCTCCTAAAGTCAAACTATTAACCCAACCAATGGATGTGATATACAGTTCTCTGTTCGAAGGTGACACGACTCGACTGCTACCAAAGATAACATCTTTTCTTATCCGACTTTTTGGTTTTTTGATTTTTTTTTGGACTTTTTCAAATATTTTGAAAATATTGAAAAAGAATAAACTCACTTTATAGTTACAGACTAGGAGAAGATGAATGTCAAGGGACAAAAAAACTAGTTCCAACCAGTGAAACATACATATGCTCAATGTAAGGAGACATGTGTAGGGTAGCGACACTCGAGGGAAAGTCCCCTCTCGATAAAAATTGAGAATCAAGCTGCAAAAGACATATAAAATGGCTCTGCATGGCTAGACATGAGACAAGCTTGGGCTATATTGCTGATACTCAAAGTCAGGGAAGCTGGCATAAGGCTCAATGAGGCGGGCAAAGCTCATGATAATGCAATTACAACTTGACATAAGGAAGTCCTGTCGAAACATGCCAGCAAAAAGATCAAGAAGAGTATGAGGCTCTTTCAAAATGTCATGGTGATACTATACAATGGACTCCCACACCCTAAAGGACAAAGTGTCAGCATGGGCACCAAATGAAAACAAGGAGATAACTAGGGCACCCATGTAAGGTCAAACTCTACCACTCCCATCATGTCACTTCTAAAACAACACGAAGGTTCTGTGATAGGATAGAATGGGTTCGTACCTAAGGTTATAATGAAATGGTTATAAGGTCATGCAAAATGAAAATGGAGGTGAAATCTAACCTATATTCTAGTTTAAACATCATACCTGAAATTGGTACAAACAGGTCAAAACAATGGTCGAAGCGACGCTCAAAATGGTCTCCTACATCATTATATTAGTCAAAAATGGTCCAAAAGGGTAAAAACTGGTTCAAAACTATAGAAAGGGGGTAAAAAATTTCAAAAATTTGAAAATTTTCTATAAATAGTAAAAAATTCAAAACATTATATAACATTTGAAATTTTTAGCCAATTGAGCTCAGAACTTCAAACGCGAATTTCGGGAGTTTCAGCCGGTGGAATCCGACACCATTTTTTCTAGGTAACTTCCCATGCCCTGCTCATTCATTTGCATGTAAAATTTTCAAATTTCCATGGTAAAAATTGATTTCTAGGCCAATCTAAGATATGAGCCTCAGCCCATGCAAAAATCGACGATTTTTCCGCGTATAGGGCTGGCTATACGCAGAAAAATGGCCCAAAGTTGCATACATATGCTGCTGTTTTGCAAACAGTCGTGTATGCAGCCGTGTTTAAGTTTTTGTAAGACATGTAATGACCAAAACTTAAATTAAATGTGTAGGATTGTTCTAGAATGGAGGGAATGAGAGCACGGGGATGTAGAAGTAGCAGTATAGAGCGATCTGACTACTCAACAAGCTCTTCGTGCATCCAGGCTCTACAAGTTTTGGTTTCTTGGTGGCTTAAGGGCCAAACCAAGACTGCTGCAGATGCTAGTAGACTACTGGGATCCTAAATCAGAGTCTTTCCAAATCAATGAGATGTCCCTCACTATAGAGGTGGAGGACATATACTTCATTATAGGATTGTTCCAACGGGGGGAGGTGGTGAACCTATGTTCTCGCAGGAGTATATCGATGTATACTATTATCTAGACATGAAGAAAGTTGGGAGTCAGATCCCAACAAGATCCATATAGGTACTAGGATTGAACCCCATACTACTGACACTCGGTAGGATAGCAGGGCTATCCTCACTCCACCAGGCTTCGCAGCCCTTGATGTTCTATGTAGTGGAGTGCATGAGACCCATAGTCTATGATTGGAGTACTGCACTGTTGACTAACATGAAGCAATAGCTCAGCGACTGCAAGATGGGCAAGGTACAAAACTTCAATTTCAGTAGTATACTGAGCACGTTCTTCTTTGAGCGTGTTTCAGGACTCAACCCTAGAGTTGAAATTCCTCTTCACGGGGTTCGAGATCTATCCCAATGACATTGGGTAGATGTGATGCGTAGACTGGGTGGAGGTAGGGTGTCCAACCCCTATCCAGTTGACTTCTTTCCATGGTGGCGACAGTAGATAGTTGCCATCGATGATTACCCCTATGTGGAGATAGATTTTTGGGGAGATCTCGACATACCTCTACCAACAAGATCAGCATATAGTGACATTGGTAACGAATCCCAACCCTCTTTTTAAGTTTTTTGAATTATTAATTTTTTTTGTGTTTTTTGATATATAGACTCAAAAGACATGTTTTTGCATGACAACACATAGTGACATCCTGTCATATGTATGTAGATGTAGGAGTGACAGCGGCCTGGCGGCTTCCCTCGTCATAAACAGAGGGGAAGAGGAGATGACATCATGGGTGTGGATGTGGAGCAAACACTCCAAAGCATCCACACAAACTTTGTGCGGCTGACACATTGGGTACCCATGGCACAGGTCAAGGACCTGCCCGAGGCCATGCATCATTAGGTGGTGGGTGTACCATGAGCATGGGTGTGGTTTTTTCAATGGCTAGCTAGAGCTGTGGTTACTTTCCATGATCAAAACCTCCTTCCTCCTCCCTCGGCTTAGATACCTAGGAGTGATACATTTTTGTACTACCATGTATTTATATTTTGGTGGCTCAGAAGCCCCATTTTTGTGTTATGACACTTATGTATTATCACATTTTGGATGTTTAATGAAAAAAATTTATGATGATTTATTTTATTTATTTACATGTGTAAAAATGTATGTTTGTGATGAGCTTATTGTCTATGAAACAAATGCCAATCTAACACATAGTTAGCATATGAGTCAGCAACTTGATTATAAATTCTTGGAACATGCATGTATGTTATGTTGTCAAATTGTCATTCTGACAATCTCACACGTAAGAATATTCATAATAATGTTGGATCCCTAACATGATACAACCCATTAATCTATGACACTACTAACTGTGAATCAAGACGTACCTCCAGAGAGAGAACACCATGTGAAATGGCATCTCGTAGAATCTAGATAATGGTACTATATTCAGCAACATTGTTTGAAGAGGGCCATATACATACGCCTCCTAAAGACAATACTTAACCCATAGGATTATAAATCACCCAAGCAGTAGAGGCTAAGTGTTTAGTGTGGTAGCTAGCACCATCAGCGAATCCTATGTAGACGAAAGACTCCATCGACATATGCCATAAGAAATGGAAGCTAATCAACAAACGCGATCACCATACGAAAAACCTAACTATGAAAAATACTGTACAATAATATAAATAGTCAGCCCTGGCTGAGAATCATGCATAGTACTTTTTAAGATAGAGCCCATTTCTAGGCTCCGCCAAGTCCATCCCCTCATAATCTACTAGCTCATATGCACCCTTCTCTAACACATGTTTGACAACGTAAGGACCATGCCACATGGGATTAAACTTTCCTTCCCCCAAGGTTTCTTTATCTTGATCCCACAAAAGGACCAAATCTCCTTCACTAAACCTCCTTGGATGGATAGATTTATCATACTGGACCTTAACACGACGCTTATTCACTTCTAGAGCCACCAAGGCATCTCAGCACTACTCATCAAGCTGCTCTAAGTGGGCCAAACATTCCTCCAACGGGGAAGTTTTTGGTAAGAGCTCTATGGTTAGCTTCAATAAAGGGATTTCACATTCAACCGGTAAGACAGACTCCACTCCATGTTCAAGCTGATATGGAGAAACATCGGTGGTAGTCTTAACTGTGGTCCTATAAGCCCACAAAGCTGGATATAACATGATATCCCAATTGGTCTTAATTTGTGTGATGGTTCGTTGGAGAATGGACTTAAGTGACTTGTTCACTAATTCAACCTATCCATTCACTTGAGGGTAATAAGAAGAGAAATGCTCCTGCTTATACCCTAACTTCGAGGCCAACTCTTCCATCATCCGATTCTGAAAGTGCCTACCATGGTTAGTGACAAGCTCCTTCGGAATACCGAACTGAGTAATGATCTAGTTGAATACGAAATGCGTGGCTGTCTCATCGTCAGATTTAATCGTGGGCATAGCCTTAGCCCATTTCATGAAATAGTCAACAACCACTATAATATGATGATTCCCCCCAGCTGAAGCTGGGTTGCAATCCATGAAATCAATCCCCCACTTAGTGAAGGGACTGGCAATGATAAATGGATGTAACAGGGTAGGACGTGAGCACATATTATGTGCAAACACATGGAAAGGGTGGCACTTTTTGACTGCATTGACACAATCTTTAAAGATCGGTGGCCAGAAATAACCCACCCTCAAGATTTTTTGGGCTGTAAAAAGCTCGGATAAATGACCACCACACGCCCCTCCATGGCAATTATTCAGCACAAGCTCAGCCTCCTCATGAGTTAAACAATGACGTAAAATGGAATCTACCCCATGGCGGTACAATGTGTTATTCACTACAAGGTAGTTCTTGGATACATGACATAACCATCGTCGTTCATCTCGTGAGAGGTGAGTAGGGACATTCAATGTTTGTAAATATATGAGGATATCCCCATACCATGGATCCAAAGTTGAGATCAGGAAAATGTGCTCATTGACAAATGTATCTTCACAAACTTCCTCCTCCTCCTCGCTTGGGAAATCTGATATAAGCTCCGCAAAAATCAATGATTTTTTCGATTTTGCCGAAACAAACTTAAGATTGAATTCTTGCAAGGTGACAATCCACTTATTATACTTTCCCTCGATCATCCTTCTAGTGAGGACAAACTAAAATGGATTGACATGGGCTACCACCAAGGTTTGGCGAAGGAGAATATAGTGTCTCAATCTTTGAACCGCATGAACGGTAGCTAAGGCAAGTTTCCCCACATGGAAATAATGGATCTCCACATCTATAAGGTTTTAGCTCAAATAATATATGACATGCTCCTGTAGCTTCTCATCCTCCTCAACCAAAACCATACCAATCCTCTCCATGGACACGGCCACATAAATTAGAAATTCATGGCTATAGTCGGGTGTACTAATCACCGAGGCCGATGCTAAGGCTCACTTAAGCGCATCAAAGGACTCATGGGCTCGCTCATACCAACAAAAGGTAGTGTCCTTCTTTAAAAGACACATAAAGCCTCTAGTCAAATTGGCAAAGTTAATCATGAATCTTCGCAAGAAATTTTCCATGCCCTGTAAACATTGAATATGTCTAATGTTTCTCGGGGGAGACAATTGAAGTATTGCCTCAACCTTTAAAGGGTCAACTCTTATTCCCTCCTTGGAGACAATGAACCCTAACAAGCGACCAGACTTCATGCGAAAGATGCACTTATGAGGATTTAACCTAACCAAGTAATGGGAACATCTTTCGAACACTAATATGAAATGGTAGGAGTGACACATTCTCATACAAGAATGAGCAGCAAGGTCATCCAAAAAGACTTCAATAATCAATTTGAGATCATGGAAGATCAAGGTCATAGCCTGCTGAAATGTGGCTCCGACATTTTTAAGGCCGAAAGGCATCTTCCAATATGCAAACGTACCCCAAGGACAAATAAATGCAGTCTTATGTTGGTCCTCAGGTTTGATCTGTATCTAAGTGTATCCGGAAAAGCCGTCCATAAAGGAAAATATCTCGCTTCCCGAACACTCATCCAAAATTTGATCAATAAATGGTGTGGGAAAATTATGCTTAGGACAGGCATGATTCAAGTCACAGAAATCAGTGCATATACGTATCGGTCCCTGCTTCTTATCCACTGGAACAGGGTTTGAAACCCACTCCGTCAAGGGAATGGGATAGATAAAACCAGCATTCAACAGCTTTTCTATCTCAGCCTTAATCGCAGGTGATTTTCTAGGATTCACCACACACAAGCGTTGTCAAACAGGCTTAGCATTGGAATAAGTTTTAATTCCATGTTCAATAATGCGAGGATCGATACCTCGCATTTCCTCGTATGACCAAACAAATACGTCATGAAACTCTTTGAACAGCTAGGTATACTCTTGAATATCAGCATGGGAACATTCTGCCCCAATATAGACATTCTCAATCTTGCCAGGATCACGAGAGATATTGATAGGAATGGTAGGATATATATTCACCATGTTTCCATCAGCCATCAGACCAGGAGAGCTTAATGGAACCACGGGACTACCAATTCTCTCACTAAGAATCTCCCTAAAGTCTTCACACTCCAAACGGTCAAGCTTGGGAAGAAAATAAGATCTATGATGCAACTCTTCCCAAGGTGTCTCAACTCCAGACATGGCCTCAATAATAGCTTCATCTGATGGAAAAACACTATCAAGGTAGTCATGTGTGTGAGAAGACTCAACTTCCCATGCAGGAAGTACATATGGGTCCTCCTCCTCCGTTTCTAAAGAGGAAGGACTAGGCTCTACAACACATTAAAGATTCGCTTGATATGCTATCATTGCTGCAGGAAACGGCACGTTTGTTTCGATAGGCTTATGCAAAGGAGTCGGTGTAGGAAGAATCCAAGGATCTTCCATATGGGAAGTGCGAAAAGACACTGATCTCAATGAAGACGAAGCCCCACCGGAACTAGACCTGATCATAAGAACAGGTGTAGGAAAACTAAACCTTCCCATAAGGGATGAATAAGTGCCCACACCCACACTCTCAGATTCTGGCTGAGAGTGCTTGACAATCAGGGTAGAAGCTCCTAAAGATGTGGTAACACATGGATTCTTAAATGACGTTTGATCAATCGTAACTATCTTTCCATTAAATGGAAAGCATACAACTCAAAATAGAGAAGAAGCTACAACTTGCATACTATACATCCAATTCCTACCCAGTAACATATAGTAGTCAAGGGGCGCATCAACCACCTCGACCTCGATCGCGAAGGTCTTCCCTCCCAAACAGACCTTAAGAGAAGGAAGAATTCTGTGCAGCTGAAATGATCTACCATCAAAATAAGTCAACATGGTAGCAGATTTAGACAACTCGGGGGAACCCAAACCCTTCCAACATGCCAAATACATCATGGAAGCAGCAGCACCTTCGTCAATCACAGTGTGTTTGGCAGTCATGTTAAGACATTCTACATGAATCAAGAGAGACACATAGTAAGGAAAGAGAGGCTATAGTCCCACGGTTTCAAATTTGATGATGGAGGAAGAGTTATCATCGTTAACACCAAGAGAAGAAAGCAAAGCCTTCCTTTGTGAAGGACAACTCTGAAGTACTTTGAGCACAAACATTGCACAAGGAGTGTGGCCCAAATCCTCGACAACTGAATAATTCTGGGCGGCTCGGGCATTAATATTGTGCCCCAAACACTTAAGGACCCCCTTAGGAATGCGAGGTACAACTTTAGGTTTATCCACAAGGTTTTCAATATGCAAAGGACTCCCGAGTGGAGCAGGTTCCTTTCCAAGGTCAGGTTGTGATGAACCATAGTCCTTTGCATGAGTCACAACCTTAGTAGCATGCACCATATTGATGCAGCCATGACCACTAATAGCTTTTGGCGGATCTTGATCTCCACCAGACTGATCATGGGTCCTCGATTTCATGTTTTGATTATGGGGTAAAGGGTTGGTCAACACAACTGGGCCCTGTGCTATGAACCTTAAGGCTTCTTCTATACAAGGGCACAAGTGAGTGAGGTGGTGATCCTTACACAATTTGCAAGAAAAATTAACCTTACGTTTAGACTGCTTTTACCCCCCAGCATTGCAGGTGTTCTTGTCATTAGAATTGGCATTTTCATTCCTATTCCCACCCTTATGATTGTTTTCACCCTTCTTCTTATTCCTTTTGGGTTACTGATTACCCATATGGTCCGACAATTGTACCGAAAGCACACTCATCGTTTGGGTGGGTTGAGATGAAGTTATGGCTTGTCCTAAAGCAGATTGGTTGACAGAAAATTGACTCACTTGTTTCACAACTGAATCCACAAGTCTGGTACTCATACATCCAACAATTCCATCGGCATGTGGTCCAGGTTTTACCTTAGGGTTGAAACTAGAATGCGGAGCATTAGGAATAATCTCATATAACAAACCGGATTGAGAGTAAATCAAATCCAATTCCTGCGCCCTAAAAATGGCTTGTTCCTCGTTCTAAACTTTGAATGTAGAAACATCCTTTGCTATATAACACAGTAATAATTTAAGGATCCATTCGAGGAGAAACTCCAGCAGTATGAAGGCTTTAATCAATCTCTTCCATCTACACCACTTGTTATAGCTGATTTCACCACTCCAGGTTAATCACACGTTGTATGGCCTTCCCTTGTCCCGCTATAGACTCCTTAGACCCCATGGACCATTTTTTGTCCTTTGATGTTTCCTTGACCATCCATAAAAACATGTGAAAAATGATACACGTGACTTTTAAACCTATAAGCACGTATATACGTGGGTTTGACCACTAAAACTGCGTACATCGGGATGTGTGCAAAATCCAAATCTTTTTGGAGTTTTCCTTGACATGGATCCGACTCACTTGACTCTTGGCCTTCCCTATGCCTTGAGATCGCTTGGATTTGACCTTTCATTACCCCTTTGAAAAGCTATATAAGGAACCCCTTGGTACATTGAAGGCATAAGAGAGAATTGAGAGCAAAGAAACTATAGTCCATTATTGCCGGAACTTATGCTTGAGTCTGCATCCCTTTGTCCCTTGGAGCACTTTTGTGTTCTTTCCAAGCTTGCCTTTTTCTTGTGAGCTTGCTATCTAGAGATGGAGGAATGAAGTGGTGGAGGCCCAAGTGGGGGATTCAGTTTCTTCGGTTCATAGATGTGCTAATAGAGGTTGTATCTTGTAATCTCTAATTTATATTAATAGAAATATCTTTTCCTGTCCAATAATGTGTGTTTGAATGAATATTTCATCCATTGGATTATGTCAAATGCTTATACATTATTGATTATATATGCTAGAATATATCTAACACAATGATATATAGAATGCTTGTATTGTTTACTTGTTGTTGAGGAAGTAATCTATCAATTCAAGCTGAAGTTGGAAAGCTCAACGAGGATCTACTTCAACCGTCCGGAATAAGGTACGAGGTCTGATCCTTTAGTGTTAGATATTTAATTTCTATTTCATATTGGAAATGATTGATTTCTAGAGTCATGCTATCTGTTGTGGTACCCCAAGCCATAGTAATTTCTCTTCGTAACAAAATTGGCAACTCCACTGGGGAGTTCCTAGTAGTTGTCCTTTGGGGGTTGTTTTATCGGGATTCAATGAATTTGAATTGCTCTTTCTCTCTTGCTTCTATGTCGGATCTGGGGGCATGTTTTCCTGGTAGTGTCTGATTGGTGTGAATTTTGTCTCAGCCTATCTGTTTGCCTTTATTTTATGTACCTTTCTTCCTGTATGCGAGTTTTTAACTCACAGTCGCGTATACACGTGGGTATCTCTGCGAATTCTGCGTATACACGGAGTTTCACTGTGAACAGTCATGTATGATTTTAGTTTTTCCTTTTTGTAGAAGTTAATTGGTTGCTGGGTGAAGTTTGATGTTTGCTAAGTCTCCTTTGGCACTGCCCGAGTCCGTTTATACCTCTGTTTCTGACTAGAAACGTTTTTTTTAGGCTAAATTTTTTTTAAGAAGGTTCTTGTCATGGCATTTTTTATTTTTTGTTTGATATTAGTGCATTAGAGTTATTTTACCTTAGTTCTTTGCTCGAGTGCTGTTTGTGTGTGCTTGCAGAGTCTAGGGGTCATAGAATCATTCTTTTGCTTTTTGCATCTCATTTTATTTCAAAAAATCCAAAAACATTTGCTTATCATCATGCATTGCATTTTGCATTTTGCATTGTACTTGCACTAGATTTGCTTTGGAGTATTAGTTAGGAGTTCATATAGGAAAACTTGCATTCATCATTTGAAGAAAATTTGTGCACTTCACGTAGTAGCATACCCTATTTTCATGGACACAATGCATTTGCATTGATTGTTAGGTGTGCATTTCACTTCATGTTGTGTCATAATACCATTAATTGCATGACCATATCCCATTTTTGAGTAATAAAGCCAATTAAAATTAACGCTAAATTAAAATGAACTACACTCTTTTCTTTTATAGGGTGCACCAACAAGCTTAGGTTTTAGGATCTTGGAATAGTTCATTGTAAGTAAATTCTCCAAGATCACTAAACAACAACATGTATGTGTCTCTCTAGGTGAGCGTGTGAAATCCTTGGTATAACCAGTGTTTCTCAGGATCCTCCTCTAAAAAGGGAGTTAAGCATGAGCCAGTGTGAGCGGTTATTGATTGGGATGACCCCTAGTCATAACTGAGTAGCACCGGAGATATTTCCAGGATTGTATTCGTATCTGGGGGCTCTTTCAAGAGTTTCAGGCTTTGCTACCCTACCCATACGGTCAATATTGTCTACGACTGTCTACCTGAGCATTGATTATATTGAGGTGACCTTAGTGGCCTTACCTAGGATATTGAGGGGGTACTTCCTAGGGGTTATTTTGCAGGTGTATCGGCCAGGTTGGGGTCGGACATCACATTCTCTTTACGCGTTGAAGCTGAGGGCCACAATAATTGGTTACATACCTCCACTTGTTGTGTATGGGAGTCTCAAGCCTCTCCTAGGTGAGACATACTTGCTTCATTCGGGAGCTCACTTATCTATCCCTTTTTTGCTTGCATTTGGCTTTAGATTTTATTAGTGATTGCTCTATTCATGATAGTTGGCCTAGGGTTTACGTAAATAGAGAGTCTTTTCTATTTTTTGATTCATTGTGGATTCGGGTGCGGCTCCTTGTCGTTCTCGTCATTTAGCAGGACTTCCACCTTCTACTTCTCCTCCTCCTTTGGGAGAGAGACCTAGACATTCCAGGCGGACTATTTCACACATTGATTCACACACCATGGGAGACCCTTTAGAAGGTATTCCTGAACCACCTTCTCCCATTCATGTAGACGATGGGGATTTTACTCCTACTTACAATCCTTCACCTGACTTGGCTAAGTTAGGTCCTATGATTTCTGAGATAGGAACCTTGCATGATATACCTACTCACTCTAGGGTTGATTCTCCATTGACACGTTACCGGTATGGAATGCTAGAGGACGTTGAGACTCATTTTGAACTCGCCGGCACTAGCTATGGTATTTATGGTATGTCTGGTTTTCCTGCGCATGATTTGGCATTCCATGTCAAATCTGACTTTGAGCCTAACACTATGCCTGGGGGCACTCTCATTTCTTACCTTGCAAAGAGGTTTGGGAGCACTAGTCACATTGCAAATTCCATCCCGGTGGTGGAACTTACATCACATATCCCTCCTAGGTCTAGGATTAGTGATCCGATTAGGTACCAGATCCGAGACGAGTGATGATAGGGAATAGCACATACATTATTACTCAGATTCCTTCATCCTCTGTCCTTATTTCTTCAAATGTTCATCCTCCACCTTATTCGCATGGTCCTTCCAGTTGGCACATGGCTACGAGTCAGGTATGTACTGCAGTTACTAGACCGATTGTGTCTCAGGTTTACATACCGCCCGTTGCTTCGGGAGGTTATGTTCATACTTCTAGAGGTCATGTTACTACTTTTGGGGTGTATATCCCTACTTTCGGTATGTATATTCCTACTTTCGGAGCATACCTTCCTACCTACGGAGTGTCTCATGAAGCATTGCATGCGATGACCTATGGACCCTATTATGGCATGCAGTATGGATAGGGTTCTTCACCTTATGGGGGCGGGTATCAACAACCTGCTTACTCTCCTAATTACAGCTTTGTAGCTCCTACTAGTCAAGGTCCACCACACTATGGTGCTTCCATGCCACCCTATCCGAGTCATATGGGAGGAGGGAACTATGGTCGAGGCCATGGTGGTAATCAAACCTATATGAATCAGGGAGTGGTCCATCAACCTCATCATCCTAGGCTCCCTTTCCTCACGATGATCAATATTCCTAACTTGTTGAGATTGACGAACGATCCTGTAGCTTATGACCCGTCTTGGCCGGCTGTCCCTACCAAGCTTCCTTCGAACAGACCTAAGTTCGAGGGAAAACAGGGAGAGGATCTGAGCGAACACGCTACTACATTTCACCTATGGTGCTCTTCGAATTCCTTACTTCAAGACTCAATCTGTTTGAGACTATTTCAATGCACCCTTACAGGGCCTACCGTGAAATGGTATATAGAGTTACCTAGGGGAGCTTTCGCTTTGTTCGACGACCTTGCGATGACTTTTCTTAATCACTTCCAGCTACCAGTGCGTTATGACGTTGGTACTGAACTCTTGTCAACATTTCAGCAAGATAAAGCCACACATATCTTTGATCATATTCAAGAGTGGTGTAGAAGGAAGAGGTTAATTAAATCCTTTCTACCGCCAAAGTTCCTCCTCGAGTGGTTCCTCAAGTCATTATTTCCGTATATAGCGAAGGATATTTCCACATCCGGAGTGCAGAATGAGGAACAAGCAATTTTTAGGGCACATGAACTAGACTTGATCTATGCTCAGTCTGGTTTGTTATATGAGATTATTCCCAATGCTCCGCATTCCAGTTTTGACCCCAAATTCAAACCTAGACCACATGCCAATGGAATTGTGGGTTGTGCAAGTGCAAAACCTACGGATTCGGTTGCAAAACAAGTTAGTCAATTGTCAATCAACCAATATGCTTCGGTACAAGCTACAACTTTGTCTCAACTCGCCCAAATGGTGAGTGTACTGTCTGTGCAATCGTCGGACCAGAAGGGTAACCAACAGCCTAGACGGAATAGAAAAAAGGGTAAAAATAATCATAAGGGTGGGAATAAGAATGAGAATGCTAATAGTAATGACAAGAACAGCTGGAATGCTGGGGGGATAAGTAAGCTAAATGTAAGGTTAAGTTCCCTTGCAAGTTATGTAAGGATGATCACCTCACTTACTTGTGCCCTCATATTGAGGAAGCTTCGAGATTCTTGGGAGAGGGCCCAGCTGTGCTAACTAACCCTTTACCGCACAATCAAAATATGAACTCGAAGTTCCATGACCAGTTTGGTGATGATCATGATCCACCAGAGAGTAGTGGTCATGGGTGCATTAACATGGTTCGTGCTACGAAAGTTGTGACCCATGTGAAAGATTATGGTTTGTCACAACCCAGCCCAGGCAAAGAGCCTGATCCACCAGGGTCCCCTTTGTGTATTGAGAAACCTATGGATAAACCTGAGACTACACCTCACATTCATCAGGGAGTCCTTAAGCATTCAAGGCATAATCTAAATGCCCGAGCTGCACAGAACCATTCAGTTGTCAGGATTTAGGCTACATGCCTTGTGTGATGTCTGCATTGGAAGTGCTTCAGAGTTTTCCGTCACAAAGGAAGGCGTTGCTTTCTGCCCTTGGTCTGAATGATGATGATTCTTCCTCCATGATCAAATTTGAAACCATGGGACTTCAGCCTCACTTTCCCTACTATGTGTCTCTTTTGATTCACGTAGAATGTCTTAATATGATCGTTAAGCGCATTGTGGTTGACGAGGGCGCTGCTGCTTCTGTGATGTCTTTATCCTGTTGGAAGGGTCTGGGTTCTCTTGAGCTGTCTAAATCAGTGACCATGTTAACTTTGTTCAATGGGATATATTTTAGGCCGCATGGCATCCTTCCTTCTCTTAAAGTCCATTTGGGAGGGAAGACTGTTGTGATAGAGGTCAAGGTGGTTGATGTGCCCCTTGACTACAATCTCTTACTGGGTAGGAACTAGATGTACAGTATGCAAGCCATTGCTTCTTCCCTATTCCACATTGTATGATTTCCACATAATGTCATAATGATTGATCAAACGACATTCAAGAATCTGTTTGTTACCGCATCTTCGGGAGCTTTGATCTTGATCGTTCAGCACTCTCAGCCGGCAACTGGGAGTGTGGGTGTAGGCATGTACCCATCCCTCATGGGAAGCTTTAGTTGTCCTGCACCGATCCTTATGATAGGATATAGTTCCAATGAGGCTTCGAAATCTACGAGATCGGTGTCTTTTCACACGAGTCATATGGAAGATCCTTGAATTCTTCCTACACTGAGTACTTCGAGTGAGCCCGTCATGACGAAAGTACCATTGCCTGCAGCTATGATAGCTTATCAAGCTAACCTCAAGTGTCTTGCAGAGCCTAGAAATTCCTCTTCACAGACGGAGGAGGAGGACCCTTATGTGCTGCTAGCATGGGCAGTACATTCTTCTCACACACACAACTACCTTGATACGATTTTCCCTTCAGATGAAGCAATTATTGAGGCTATGTCGGGAGTTGAGCCACCATGGGAGGAACTCCATCATAGATCGTAATTTCTTCCAGAGCTTGACCGCTTGGAGTGTGAGGATTTTAGGGCAGTTTTTAGTCAAAGAGTTGGTAGTCCTATGCTTCCATTAAGCTCTCCTAGTCCGATGGCTGATGGAAACATGGCGAACATATCTTCAACGATTCCTATCAACATCTCATGCAATCCTGGCATGATAGAGAATGTCTATATCGGGGCGGAATGTTCCCATGCTGAGATTATTGAATACACCGAGCTATTTAAGGAGTTCCATGATATTTTTGCTTGGTCTTATGATGAGATGCCAGGTATTGACCCTCGTATTGTCGAGCATGAGATTAAGACTTACCCCAACGCTAATCCTGTTCGACAATGTTTACATGCAGTGAATCCTAGGAAAGCATCCGCGATTAAGGAAGAGATAGAGAATTTGTTGAAATCCGATTTCATCTATCCCGTTCCCTTGATGAAGTGGGTTTCAAACCCCATTCCAGTGGATAATAAATAGGGAGTGATCCGCATATGTACGGATTTCCGTGATTTGAATCGTGCCTCTCATAAGGACAATTTCCCCACACCATTTATTGATCAGATTTTGGATGAGTGTGTGGGTAGTGAGGTGTTCTCCTTCATGGATGGTTTTTCTGGATATAATCAGATACAGATTAAACCTGAGGACCAACATAAGACTGCATTTATTTGTCCCTGGGGAACATTTGCATATTGGAAAATGCCTTTCGGCCTTAAAAACGCCGGAGCTACATTTCAGCGGGCAATGACCTTTATCTTCCATGATCTCAAGTCAATTAGCGAAGTATTTTTGGATGACCTTGCTGCTCATTCTCACATGAGAATGCATCATCCCTATCACTTGAAATTGGTATTCGAAAGATGCCGGCCACATGCGGGCACTATTCGGTTAGATTAAATCCTAATAAGTGCATCTTTTGTGTGAATTCAGGGAATTTGTTAGGATTCATCGTTTCTAAAGAGGGTATAAGGGTCAACCCTTTGAAGGTTGAGGCAATACTTCAGTTGTCTCCCCCAAAGAATATTCATCATCTTCAGTGTTTGCAAGGCATGGAAAACTTCTTACAAAGATTTGTTGTCAAATTTTCCAATTTTACCAGAGGCTTCATGCATCTCTTGAAGAAGGACACCCTCTTTTATTGGGATGAGTGATCCTAGGAGTCCTTCGATGCACTCAAGCGAGCCCTAGCATCAGCCCTGGTGATTAGTGCCCAGGACTATAGCTATGATTTTCTACTATATGTGGCTGCGTCATTAGAGATGATTGGTATGGTTTTGGTTCAAGACGATGAGGATCTCCAAGAGCATGTCATATATTATTTGAGCTGGAACCTTATTGACGCAGAGATTCGCTATTCTCATGTCGAGAAGCTTGCTTTAGCTACCGTATATGCGGTTCAGCGGTTGAGACATTATATTCTCCTTCACCAAACCTTGGTTATAGCCCATGTCAATCCATTTCAATTCGTCCTCACCCGAAGGATGATTGGGGGAAAATATAATAAATGGATTTTCATTCTGTAAGAATTCAATCTCAAGTTTGTTTCGGAAAAATTGAAAAAGTCTTTAATTTTTGCAGAGCTTATATCGGATTCCCTGAGCAAGGCCGAGGAATTGGTTTGTGAAGATACGTTTTTCAATGAACACATCTTCTTAATCTCAATGTTAGACCCATGGTATGGGGATATCATAATATATTTACAAACATTGAAGACCCCTACTTACCTCTCGCAAGACAAACGACGATGATTACGTCACGTCTCTAAGAACTACCTCATTAGTGGATAACACTTTGTACCTCCATGGGGTAGATTCCATTTTGTGACGTTGTTTAACTCATGAAGAGGCTGAGGTAGTGCTGAATGATTGCCATGGAGGGGCATGTGGTGGTCATTTATCTGGGCTTTCTACGGTTCAAAATATTTTAAGAGTGGGTTATTTCTGGCTGTCAATCTTTAAGGATTGTGTTGATGTGGTCAAGAGGTGCCACCCTTGCCAGGTGTTCACACATAATATGTGCTTGAAACCTGCCTCGTTACATCCCATTATCACTGTCGATCGCTTCACTAAATGGGGGCTTGATTTTATGGATTGCAACTTAGCTTTGGCTAGGGGGCACCATCATATTATAGTGGTTGTTGATTACTTCACGAAATGGGCTGAGGCTATGCCTATAGTAAAATCAAATGGTGAGACAACTGAACTTTGTATTCAACCAAATTATTACTCGGTTCGAGATTCTGAAAGAGCTTGTCACTGACCATGGCTCGCACTTTCAGAACCATATGATGGAAGAGTTGGCATCGAAGTTAGGGTATAAGCAAGAGCATTCCTCTCCTTACTACCCTCAAGCGAATGGATAGGTAGAGGAAGTGAATAAATCACTTAAATCCATTCTCCAATGAACCATTGCACAAATCAAGAACAATTGGCACATCATGTTATATCCTGCTTTGTGGACATATCGAACCACTATTAAGACTGCCACTGGTTTTTCTCCATATCAACTTGTACATGGAGTGGAGTTGATATTTCCCGTTTAATGCAAGATTCCTTCTTTGAAGCTAGCTGTATAACTCTTACCGGACACTTCCCCATTGTAGGAGTGTTTGGTTCACCTTGAGCAACTTGATGAGCAGCGTTGGGATGCCTTGGTGCTTCTAGAAGTCAATAAACATCGCGTAAAGGCCCAGTACGGTAAGTCTATCTTTCCAAGGGAATTTAGTGAAGGATACTTGGTCCTTTCGTGGCATCAACCGAAAGAACACTTGGGGGCAGGGAAATTTAATCCTATGTGGTGTGGTCCTTACGTGGTCAAGTGTGTGTTAGAGAAGGGTGCGTATGAGTTAGTGGATTACAAAGGAATGGACTTGGTGGAGCCTAGAAATGGGATCTATCTCAAGAAATACTATGCATGATCTTCAGCCAAGGATTCTTATTGTATATTATTGTATAGCTTTGCATAGTTAGGTCTTTTTCTTATCGTGATAGGGTTTGTGATTAGTTTCCATTTCTTTTGGAAGATGTCAATGGAATATTCCACCTACATAGGATTCGCGGATGGTGCAAGCCATCACACTCAACACTCAGCCTCTGCTACTTGAGTGATTTATACTCCTATGGGTCAGGTACTGTCTTCAGGAGACGTATGTCTACGGCCATGTTCCAACAATGTTGCTAAATATAGTGTTGTTATCGAGCTTCTATGGGATGCCATTTCAAATGGATTTCTCTCTCTTGAGGTACATCTTGATTCAGATTTAGTAGTGTCACAACTCAATGGTTTGTACCATGTTAGAGATCCGACATTATTGAGAAGATTCTTACGGGTGATATTGTCAGAATGACAATTTGACAATATAACATATATACATATTCCAAGAAATAATAATCAAGTTGCTGACTCATATGCTAACTACATGTTAGATTGGAATTTGTTTCATTCACAATAAATTAATCACAAGAACAATTTTTACACATATAAATAAATAAACCGATCCCCATAAAACTTTTTATATATACATTCAAAATGTGATAATACATAGTGTCATGATACAAAATTGGGGCTTTCGAGCCACCAACATATAATACATGGTAGTACAAAATGTATACACTCCCAGGTGTCTAATCCTATGGAGGAGGAGGAGGGTTGTGATCATGGAAGGTCAGTACGGCTCTAGCTATCCATTGGAATAATCACACCCATGCGCATGGTACACCCACCACCTGCCGCTGCATAGCCTCAGTAAAG
Organism: Pseudotsuga menziesii; assembly: GCA_001517045.1. Classification (NCBI taxonomy): domain Eukaryota; kingdom Viridiplantae; phylum Streptophyta; class Pinopsida; order Pinales; family Pinaceae; genus Pseudotsuga; species Pseudotsuga menziesii. The sequence goes on from LPNX011102890.1 coordinate 117,669, forward strand.
TCCTCGATTTGCACCATGGGAACCCTATGTGTCAGTCTCACAAAATTGGTATGAATTCTCTGGAGCATCCGCTCCGCATCCACACCCATGATGTCATCTCCTCTTCCCCTCCGTCTATGACGAGGGAAGCCCTCTGGCTGCTGTGGTCCCACATCTGCACACAAATGGTAGATGTCACTATGTATTATCACGCAAAAATATGTCTTTTTGTTTCCATATAATCAAGAAAACACAAAAAAATTAAATAACTCAAAATTTAAAAAGAGAGGGTCGAGATTTGTCACCTATATCGCCATATGCCGATCCTGGTGGTAGCGGCATGTTCGGGTCCCCCTGAAAATCTATCCTTGCATAGAGGTAGTCATCGATGGCAACTATCTATTGTCACCACCATGGAAATAAGTCAGCTGGATATGGGTTGGCCACCCTACCACCCACTAGTCTGCACATAGCATCTTCCCAACGGCATTGGGCCAGATCTCGAACCCCATGAAGAGGAACGTCCACTCTGGGCTCAATCCTGGAACACGCTCGAAGAAAAATGTGCTCAAAATACTGCTGAACCGGAAGTTTCGCACTCTACCTGACTTACACTCACTAAGTTAATGTTTCATGTTTCTCAGTAGTGTGGTGCTCCAGTCATAAATCATGGGTCTCATGCACTCCACTGCATAGAACATCAGAGGCCGCGAGGCCTGGTGGAGTGATGCCAAGCTTGCTATCCTACCCAGGGTCAATAGTATGGACTTTAGGCCCACCACCTGTATAGCGTTAGTAGGGACCTGACTCCCCACCTTCTCTGTGTCTGGATAGCAGTACACTGCAATGTACTCATCGATAGTTAGGCCACCTCTTGGCCCACCACAAGAACGAAGGTTCACCATTTCCCCTCATCTATAAATCCCAGTAATGAAGTATATGTCCTCCACCTCTATGGTGAGGGACATCCCATCTATATGGAAGGACTCCGAGTTTGGATCCCAGTAATCCACCAACATCTGTAATAGTCTTGGTTTGGCCCTCAAACCACCAAGACACCAAAACTTGTAGAATCCGCATGCACGTAGAGGTTGTTGAGCCATTAGATCGGCCCTTACTGCTTCCTCTACCTCACCATGTCCACGCTCTATCCACTCTAGGACCATCCTACACAAGAAATTGCAAATTTTCCCATTAGATTATTGAAAATACCTTATGCGTGGCCTCATACATGACTGTTTTCAAAATAACCACATATGTATGCGGGTTTGAGGGCATTTTCCACATATATCCAGCCTTATACGCGGAAGAAAACTCGACTTTCACGTGGGCCATAGCGCCCATTTTAGGGTGGCCTAGAAAGCCTAATTGACCATGGAATTTCATGAAAATTGCATCAAAATGAAAGAGAAGAGCATGGGTAAATACCTAGAAGAAATGGTAGTGGATTCCGCTAGCTGGATCTCCTAGAATTCGCTGTTGAAAATCAAAGCTCAAATGGGTAAAAGTTTCAAATGTTTTATAATATTTTGAATTGTTTACTATTTATAGAAAATTTTCACCCTCTTTCCTATAGTTTCGACATTTTCTAACCATTTTTTACCGTTTTTGACATAATTCATGATGTAGAGGACCTTTTTCAGTGTCGTTTCAGCCGTTGGATTGACCCGTTCATGCCGATATCAGGTATCATGTCTAAACTAGCATATAGGTTAGGTTTCATCACCATTTGCATTTTGCATAACCTTATGACCATCTCATCATGAACTTAGGTACGAACCCACTATGTTATGTCACGGAACCTTCTTACTGTTTTAGAAGTGGCATGATATGAGTGGTAGAGCTTCAACTTACATGGGTACCCTAGTTAGCGCCTTATTTACATTTGGTTCCCATGATGACGTTTTCTATTTTAGGGTGTGGGAGTCTGTTGTATAGTACTGCCATCACATTTTGCAAGAGCCTCATACTCCTCTTGATCTTTTGCTGGACTATTTCCCTTAGGACTCCTTCATGTTAAGTTGTGAATGCATTATCATGAGCTTTTCATTCCTTATTGAGCTTTATGCTGGCTCCCCTGACATTGCATTTCATCCATATAGCCTGAGCTTTTCTCATGTCTAGCCATGCAGAGCCATTTTTTATATCCTTCACAGCTTGTTTCCCTTTTTACCAGGAGGGGATTTTCCCCCGAGTGTCGATATCCTACACATGTATCCTTGCATTGAGCATAGGTATGTTCCACTACTTGGATCTAGTTTGTTTTCCCTTATGACACTCATATCCTCCTAGTCTGTAACTATAAATCCATTTTATTCTTTTTCAAGCTTTTTAAATAATTGAAAAAGTCCAAAAAAAATAAAAAAACCAAAAAGCCGAACAAGGAAAGATGTTATCTGTGGCAGCTGTCGAGTCATGTCACCTTCGAACAGAGCACTGTATATCACATCCATTGGTTGGGTTATAGTTTGACTTTAGGAGCTGTACTCATTTGTCTAAGTTTATCTCCACCGACTGGTTAAGCTTCCAGTCCCTATGGAGCCTCTGTCGATGCCTCCTGTGTTGTAGAGATGTCCCAGTTTGTATATCGAGTCTGTGCTGCCTTTAGTCAGTCACCATACACCGTTATGCTCTTGTTTGAAGGAAGTTGAAGCATGAGTCAGCCATTCCTCAATTCTCTTTACTTTGCATGTCGTCCATTCCTAGTACAGTTACTGGTTCATGCACCTTATGATCGAGTCCTTCCACATTATACATCTTTGCTAAGTACCTCGTGTTGGATGATGAGGGATGCATTAATTCCCTCCTTCCAGTGGATTTCATCCCATCAACTTAAGATCATTTATTTTGGGATTGGAATCTAGAGTCATTTTGAGTGCCTTAAGACTTGCAGTCATCAGTGGCAGGTTCTCTCGCCATCGACAGTTTTTGGGAATACATCAATGTCCCCTGATCGATGGATTCTATCAAGTGCTCGACCTCAACACATTTATTTACACTTGTTAGTTTTCACTCTAGTACCTTGATTCCTATTTTCATCATCAGTCAGAGATCTCGTGTCTGTTAACGGTATACATCAATGACCAGTAATCAGATGATGGACTACTATGTTCAACCTCGACACTTTTATTCTCATAGTAGGAAATGTACTCATAGCGGTTTGTGTAGAATACTTTCCAAATTGGTGGCATCTCTTATATGCTACCTCCTTGATCATGCCAGTGTTCATGATATTTCATCTCTCATGACTTGATTCCAGTATACATCAGATATTTCCAGCCACTATGGAGATCTTGATCTATTATATATCTTTAGGCATTAAGGAGATCATGGTCCTTTGTATATCTTCATCATGGAGATTCTGATCTATGTATATTGTACATGGCGATGACCACTTATGTGATATTTTGTATCATGCCAATTCATGGCCATTGTACTCTTATGTATCCGAGACTGCTATATGTATTTGCAGTGATGTGCAGAGTTGTATTATCATACTATGCTGATTGGGTGGCTAGTCTTCCATTTGGGATCCTTCATAACTCCACTTTTTGGATGGACTTATAATGTATTTCGGCCATAGTATGACCCCTTTGACCTCACACATTAGGGGGCATCTGTTATAGCTGATTTCACCACTCCAGGTGAATCACACCTTGTATGGCCTTCCCCTATCCTACTGCAGACTCCTTAGACCCCATGGACCATTTTTTGTCCTTTGATGTTTCCTTGACCATCCCTAAAAACATGTGAAAAATGATACACGCGAATTTTAAACCTATAAGAGCGTATATACGCGGGTTTGACCACTAAAACCATGTACATTGGGATGTGTGCAAAATACAAATATTTTTGGAGTTTTCCTTGACATGGATCTGACTCACTTAACTCCTGGCCTTCCCTATGCCTTGATATCGCTCGGATTCGATCTTTCATTACCCCTTTGAAAAGCTATATAAAGAACCCCTTGGTACATTGAAGGCATAGGAGAGAATTGAGAGCAAAGAAACTATAGTCCATTGTTGCCGGAACTTATGCTTGAGTCTGCATCCCTTTGTCCCTTGGAGCAATTTTGTGTTCTTCCCAAGCTTGCCTTTTGCTTGTGAGATTGCTATCTAGAGATAGAGGATTGAAGTGGTGGAGGCCCAAGTGGGGGATTTAGTTTCTCCGGTTCGCAGACGTGCCGACAGAGGCTGTATCTTGTAATCTCCGATTTATATTAATAGAAATATATTTTCCTGTCCAATAATGTGTGTTTGAATGAATATTTCATCCATTGGATTATGTCAAATGCTTATACATTATTGATTATATATGCTATAATAGATCTAACACCATGATATATAGAATGCTTGTATTGTTTACTTGTTGTTGAGGAAGTAATCTATTAATTCAGGCTGAAATTGGAAAGCTCAATAGGGATCTACTTCAACCATCTGGAATAAGGTACGAGGTCTGATCCTTTAGTGTTAGATATTTAATTTCTCTTGCATATTGGAAAGGATTGATGTCTGGAGTCAAGCTGTCTGTTGTGGTACCCCAAGCTATAGGAATTTATCTCCATAACACCACTCTTGGATATGGTCCGAGATATGCATGGCTTTGTCTTGCTGAAATGTCAACAAGAGTTCTGTACCAACATTGTAATGCTCTAGTAGCTGGAAGTGGTTGAGAAAAGTCATAGCTAGGTCATCGAACAAAATGAATGCCCCCCTTGTTGATGTATTTGTAACTTCGGAATATATTCATCTATGTATCTTATATATAGTAACCCAATGTTTATTCTAGGATGTATCTATAATGTAATTGAGTCATGTTGTCATGCCCCGATGTTCCTATCGGGAGGATCAATAATGTAAACAAGTCATGTCAAGTCATTGTGGGTAACCCTCTGATTGTCTAAGGGTTAAAGTCCCTGCAGTTCTGGGGCACTAGGGTTATTAGACTCTCGTAGTAGAGGTTGACCTTGGTAGGGTTTTAGTCATGTCAAGATTAGTATAAATAGAGAACTGGAGTGTCTATTTATCACACAACTCATACACACTCAAGTGTAGCGCATAGTTGAGGAAGGAGAAGACAATGTGGCTAGACAAGAAGAAGATTACTGCTGTCGGGAGGTCACTTACTGTTTTGGGCTTTTACTGTTTTGGTGTTGATTCTATCTCTGAGGAAGTTGCGGTGTTTTCTCCATTTATGGTTTCCCTGAGGAAAAACATTGTGTTCATTGTCTGTTGTATTTGATTGTTGTACTTGTTATTCTATCAGTTAAATATCCTAATAATGCTAGCTTAAAGTTGAAAAACTAACATGGTATTAGAGCTAACCTGAGAAGAAGACACTGTGCAGCTACGGGGACTAGGGATTCCTAGTTTGTGGATATTCCTCCATAGATTTTCAGCAAAAGTAAGGTGGAATAACTCTCCTCCTTAGGGCGCATCTTTCTATCGAAGCAGAATCCAATTCTGAGGTTTTTCAGTTTTGGACCTGTCACTACTGTCGGAAATTAGGGCTTTTCACAGAAGAGGAAGTTTTCAGTGAGCCTAGGCCTGGATTGATCTCCTCGCCAAAATCGAAGTTAGGGACAAATTTCAAAGCATTTGGGTGGATAGTGTTACCACCTAAGTTGTACTTAGTGGTTTTTATCAAGTGATCCTGGTGAACCAGACAGGGTTAACTTGTTCGGACTGCAAAAGACCTTTGGAAGTACTTCTGGGAAGTGCTTGTTGTACTATATCACATGTTCATACCCCATGGGGGAATTGTAATAAATGTTCTAGCATGATAGTGTCTATAAAAGACTTGGTCTCTTAGACTTCATTTGTCAATCCGATCAGCCTAGGGTGTTTTCTCCCTTGGTTATTATTGGTTGTTGAACAAACGACTGATAATTTCTGAGTTTTTCACTCCATACCTCCAAAGTTGGGGTGGTTGGCTTGGAATTTAGGCCTATTGATGTTATTAGAGTCTATGTGTCAATGTATAAACATGCTAGACATCATTTTTGAGTCATATGAACATGTCTAAGTCCCCCTAGGTGTTTTTCAATTTTCAATTTTTTTGTTTTTTCAATGTTTTTTATTAAAATTTAATTTTTCCAAAACTTAGCTATTTTTTAATAGTTTAATTGGAAAAAATGATTTTGTAATAAAAGTGGGCCAAATAATCAGTTTCAGTCATGTAGGTGCTCATTTTCAAGCTAAGAGCGCCATGTAAACCCATGGACCCACTATTTCCTAGTTTTGAGTGATTTTCCATCACTTAGGTCAGAAAGCGCCAAAAATAAATTATTGATTATTTTAATTAATAAATTGATGAATAATGGAGAAAATCCAAAATCATAGATCAGTGGATTCTTAGCCGATTTGATTGAAATCAGTCAGATCTGAAGCAGATTGATTGGATCTGACAAATCCTTGACTGAAGGAGGTGATCAAGTCAGATCCATAGTTGATATTCAACATCCTTTATGGGGAATTTCTCCCTCCCTCTCTCGTCAACACGTTTTGGCTCATCTGGATGAGTTTTGGTGGATGTTTCAATCAACAGGTTGAGGTGTCAGTCAGATCAGCTCTCTGATTGACAATTACACTTAGTGAGACTCAGATCTGGCTCAGTTAGATACAGATCAGGCATTGATGGACTCTCCATCAGCATATTTGGTCTATCCCCTTGGGATTTGCGCCCCCCCTGGGCTGGATGGCCTGTATTTTGTATATATCCTTCTTGAGGCTCCCTATTCCAAGCTAGTTAGACCTGGACTGAAGGGCTTTCCATTATAACTATGTACTAATATTCATTTGTTGAAATAAAGAGAATCTTTGGAGGCTCAATTGTGGAGTACCTTTCATGTGTGGATTGTCATGGTCATGCTGCACTCGAGGTGAAACTGCTATTTTTCCAATTTTTTTGCATTTAACTATTGTCTGCCTGAATGGTTGTTGAGATCATAAGGATAAATCATTGTAAGTAAGATTAATTACTTCTATTTGATGCATATGTTTGAATGAGTTAATACCTGTATGTTAAATAAGATTATTTGCATGCTGTATCATCCCCTTCTCATATGTATCTTCAGATTTGATAGTTCTGTTTGCAGGAGTTGTTTTGTAGCTTACAGGTTTGCCGTGACTGGAAGATCCATGGTCCAGGTTTGATTCCATTGATTTCTAGAAGATATTGCTAAGATAATGCCCCTCTATGCTTCACTACCAAGTTTTCTCTGCAGATCTGCTTGAACAACAAGCACCTTTCTTCCCCTTTCTCTCCTTTAAAAAATATTAAAATTTTCCTCAAACTGGTTACTTTAAAAGATTCTTATTACTCTGATCTATCTCATTAAGAAAAATACACATATATATAATTATTAATATCCCTTCCACAGTCTAGATCTTAGTTTTGTTTTGCACATAAAGTTCAATTTCAAGAGATCTAGCTAAAATTACCATATTGTCGCAAGCATTTTTCGTGAAAATTCATAGCTTGCTTTTAAATTAGTTTCATTTGCTGTTATAAATTTCAATATTCTGCAATATTAGTGCATATTTAATTGGATGCACAAACAGCAAGCCAAGATCCCAAGGAAAGCTTGCTTTCCTTGGTTTCTTTTTTCGTCTATTTAGCTAGTTTTAACTTAAATTTTTTTGAGATAAGGTAGGCTGATCCAAAGGTACTCTTAAAGTTCTTTTAGGAATTTTCTATTCTAACATGTTTGCTTTATTTTATCAGTTCTGACAGAAAATAAGGGAAGCTGCTGTCCGAAATGGCCTCAGGAGCGTTCAAATCCCCCCATGTGTCTCCCTTTTCACCAAAATCTTAAAATTTTTGCAAAGTTGTAAAATATTGGTTTCAGCCTGTATAAGGACCAATAAGTTTCTGATATATCCATTCTCTGATATTGTAACCAATAATAAATAAAATTATTTTTGGAATAGGCTATTTCGAGCCCATTCCCCATCCCCCCTAGGGGCATTTGCGTCGGTGTCATTTTCGTCACTTTCTGCTGATTTCTTTTTTAAAATAGCATTGATCTAATTTGCAGGGTAGTATACTTTATTTTATTATTAATTTCATATTCCACTTTTTTTTTCCAAAGTAATCATAATACTTACCCCACGATTTCCCGATTGATCCGAAAGGGGAAAGAGATTCGTGGTAGGACTAATTAGAGAACCAGAATTGTGTATTTGTTTTATTTTTCATATTTTATTTATCAGCAATTTTAAAATTAACCCCTCCTCTATTCCCCGATTGAGATCCACTTGGATCGAAAGAGGTTCCTGGAGGGTTTTCCTTTTAAACAAGAACACTCAGTTTAAAAAACTTACTAAAATTGATAAGACTCTAGTGTGTATGCTCTGCACTTGGCTGCGGTTCATCTAATCAGTCAAGTTGTATCAAAAGCACTTGGGTGACTAGTATAATTAGGAATCACTCTCCCCAACTGACAAACCATCAGGTGAAAATCCATCACCTATATCAAACCTTTACGGTGGCAAAATATCCAAAGGAAGCGGGAACTTCTGAAAAGTGACCTTGGGGCGCCAATCTCTGTCACACCCTAGCGGGTGCGTTATGAAAAATAGCCCCGGAGACTCCATTTCATCCCACATATTCCTTGTGGATAGCCGTGAAGGCTTAGTTTTGGACATACTCCAAGTACCCTCGGGTATATCTGGAGTCCCCCCTTAGCATAATTTTAATCAACTCACACTTCAAACTTAACTTGAAACATACCAAGAGGCAATCACAAAACATTCACTCCAAGCATATTGATTCTATTTTTGACTCCATTCTAAGGAACTGGTTAATTTCTTGCTTATATATATATATTGTGTCTCAGCATTGTGCTTTCATGTGTTCATCTTTTACATCTTTCCATATTTGATTATCTATAGTTAAATTGTAAACTCCTAAATAAATTAGTCATTTTAAACATCACAACACTAAGTGATTCCCCTTAGTAACTTAATAGGGTCTACCCCCCTTGGCTTCACTAGGAGTTGAGCCTAAACGGAGGAGTCAAGAACAAGGTGACAGCCTTGACTCGAGACTTGCCCCCAAGGACACACCGATTGGCTTGAATATTTTTGCCATATGACCCAGGTGTGTGAAAGGTGGCCACGTGACCCAGGTGTGTGTTTGAATGAATATTTCATCTATTGGATTATGTCAAATGCTTATACATTATTGAGTATATATGCTAGAATAGATCTAACACCATGATATATAGAATGCTTGTATTGTTTACTTGTTGTTGAGGAAGTAATCTATCAATTCAGGCTAAAATTGGAAAGCTCAAAGGGGATCTACTTCAACCATTCGGAATAAGGTACGAGGTCTGATCCTTTAGTGTTAGATATTTAATTTCTATTGCATATTGGAAAGGATTGATTTCTGGAGTCAAGCTATCTGTTGTGGTACCCCAAGCCATAGGAATTTATCTCCGTAACACCACTCTTGGATATGGTCCGAGATATGCATGGCTTTGTCTTACCGAAATGTCCACAAGAGTTCTGTACCAACATTGTAACGCACTAGTAGCTGGAAGTGGTTGACAAAAGTCATAGCTAGGTCATTGAACAAAATGAATGCCCCCCTTGTTGATGTATTTGTAACTTCAGAATATATTCATCTATGTATCTTATATATAGTAACTCGATGTTTATTCCAGGATGTATCTATAATGTAATTGAGTCATGTTGTCATGCCCCGATGTTCCAATCGGAAGGATCAATAATGTAAACAAGTCATGTCAAGTGATTGTGGGTAACCCTTCGATTGTCTAAGGGTTAAAGTCCCTGTAGCTTCGGGGCACTAGGGTTATTAGACTCTCCTAGTAGAGTTTGACCTTGGTAGGGTTTTAGTCATGTCGAGATTAGTATAAATAGAGAACGAGAGTCTCTATTTATCACACAACTCATACACACTCAAGTGTAGCGCATAGTTGAGGAAGGAGAAGACACTGGGGCTAGACAAGAAGAAGATTACTGCTGTCGGGAGGTCACTTACTGTTTTGGGCTTTTACTATTTTGGTGCTGATTCTATCTCTGAGGAAGTTACGGTGTTTTCTCCATTTATGGTTTCCCTGAGGAAAAATAGTGTGTTCAATGTCTCTTGTGTTTGATTGTTGTACTTGTTATTCTCTCAGTTAAAGATCCTAATAATGGTAGCTTAAAGTTGAAAAACTAACATGGTATCAGAGCTAACCTGAGAAGAAGAAACTGTACAGCTACGGGAACTAGGGATTCCTAGTTTGTGGATATTTCTCCACAGATTTTCAGCAAAATTAAGGTGGAATAACTCTCCTCCTTAGGGCGCATCTTTCTATCGAAGCAGAATCCAATTCTGAGGTTTTTCAGTTCTGGACCTGTCACTACTGTTATAAATTAGGGCTTTTCACAGAAGAGGAATTTTTCAATGAGCCTAGGCCTGGATTGATCTCCTCCCCAAAATTGAAGTTAGGGACAAATTTCAAAGCATTTGGGTGGATAGATCTTTGGGAAAGCAAAACCCTAATTTTCTCCTGTTCCAGTACTGCGAGATTTCAGCTCCAAATCAAAATCTGACATCTTGACCTGGTAATATCTAAAAAATTTGTATTTCCATTTGAGGTTCTCATTTTAAGATGTCTCACCATACCAAGCTTGATGAAAATCTTGAGGGAGCTGACAACTTCCGAGCCTGGAAGTATAGGATCTCCCTGGTTTTGGAAGAGAATGAGTTAGACTCCTACATCCATGAGGAGGTTCCAGTTCTAGAGGGAGATGAGGAAAAGGCCTTACATAAGAAGAATATGGTTATGGCAAAGAGGGTCATTGTTGATTCTATCATGGATCACCTTATACCTCAGGTGTCCTCTCTCAAGACACCTAAAGCTATTTTTGATGCCCTAACCAAGTTGTTTGAAGGGAAGAACATAAACCAGAATATGACTATGAGGAATCAACTGAAGAATGTGAAGATTTAGAATGAATAAACTATCTAGTCCTACTTCATAATGGTTTCTTAGATTAAGGAATAATTAGAAGTTGTCGATGAAGAAGTGGAGAATGCAAAGATTGTGATGACAACACTGAATGGACTTCCTAGGTCATGGGATTCATTCATCCAAGGAATCTGTGCAAGAAAGAAGTTAGTCAAGTTCAGAAGACTATGGGAAGAATGCTCTCAAGAAGAAGCTCGGATCGTAGCCTAAGAAGAGAAGATGGGAAGTGAAGATCAAGCCCTCATAGTTCACTCCAAGAAGGGAAGAATGAATCCTCATTACTCCAAAGGTAAGAACTCTTATTCTAAGGATAACAATAGAAAGGACCTATCTAGATTGAGATGTTATACATGTGATGAAAGAGGAAACTTTGCAAAAGAATGTCCTAAGAACAAGGTCCACTCTCATAAGAAGAAGGGGAACAAAAGAAGGCATCATGCTCATGCTGTAGAGGATGATGAACCATCCAAGAAAAGAACTAGATATGAAAGTGAAGATTCTTCAAGCAAGGATGAATATATTTTGATTTCCGCTCTCATAGATAACATTACTCATGGTAGTGATGATTGGCTTATAGATAGTGGGGATTCTAAACATATGATTGGATTCAAGGAATCCTTTGTAAGACTATTACAACATGAATCACCTCACAAGGTGAAACTAGGAGATGACTACCAATATCCAATAAAAGATAGTGGGGAATCTTCCTATAAACTAGACTGGAGTAAGTCTCTAACAATGAATGAAGTATTGTTTGTACCAGGACTCAATAAGAACCTTCTCTCCATATCAGCATTGGATGCAAAAGGAATGAGGGTTGCATTCATAGATGGTCAAGTCATTATGTGTCCTTGAGGAAAGACTATCGATGATGCGGTAGTGATTGGAGAACAAGAAGGAGGGTTGTACAAATTGAAGGGCCATCCAGAACAAGCATTGGTCCATGGCACAGTAGAGGCAAATGAACTTTGGCATAGACGGCTTGCCCATGTGCATTACAGAGCACTACCTATTGCAAGCAAAGCTATTGAAGGTCTTCCAGAAATCCAAGCAAAACATGATGGGGTTTGCAAAGGATGTGCGAAAGGGAAGAATACAAAGAAGACATTTCGAAGTAGTGAAAGCAAAGCAAAAGGAATCTTGGATATCATCCACTCCGATGTATGTGGTCCTATGTCATCAAACTCACTAAGTGGGTATGCGTATTATGTTTCTTTTATTGATGATTTTTCTAGGAAGACATAGGTTGAATTCATGAAGAACAAATACGAAGTATTCAGCAAATTCAAGGAATTCAAAGCCTTGATCGAGAACCATACTGAAAAGAAGATCAAGACTTTTCGATCAGAAAATGGTGGAGAATTCACTTCAAATGAATTCAAGAGGCTATGCATAGACTCAGGGATTAAGAGGGAGTTGTCAACTCCTTATAATCCACAATAGAATGGGGTTGGAAAAAGGAAGAATAGAACTATCATGGAAGCTAAAAGAGCAATGCTTCATGATCAAGATCTTCCTATGCATCTTTGGGTTGAAGCTGCCAGAACAGCGGTTTATGTACAGAACCATACTCCACAAAGAGTACTCGAGAACAAGACTCCTGAAGAAGTCTTCTTCGGCAAGAAATCAGAAGTCAACCATCTCAGAATATTCAGCTGTCCTATGTACATACACATCCGAAAGGAGAAAAGGACAAAATTAGATCCTTTAGGAAAGAAGGGTATATTCGTGGGATACTCTGAAAGCTCGAAGGCTTACAGAATCTATTTCCTATGATACAAGAAGATTGACATCAGCAGGGACGTGACATTTGATGAAGACACAACTTACAACAAATCTAGAAAGATACCTGTTGAAGAACCTAAAGAAGTAGAAGCACCCAGAATTCATGATACAACCATGAATGAAGAAGCTTAAGAAGAAGATCAAGAATTTGAAGAACCACAAAGACCTGTAGATCCACCTCTGGAGAAGAATCCTCATAAGAGGACCTTCTTGGGTACAAGAACTTATGCAAGGTGTAGAAAGATATGGGGCTCTAGAAGAGAATCACAAAGAAAGAAAGAGGACCAGATCCTGCTCCGGGTATGTAACTCTACTATGTGATTTCATTGATAAAGAACCTTCCAGTTATGAAGAAGTGGTAGAATGAAAAGAATGGAAGGATTCTATGATCGAAGAATATCAATCGATCATGAATAATGATGTTTGGGCTGTTGTCCCAAGACCAGAAGGGATGTCAGTTGTAACTTCCAAATGGATATACGAGATCAAGCATGTTGTAGACGGTAGCATTGAAAAGTATAAGGCAAGATTTGTTGCTCGGGATTTGTCTCAGAAAGAAGGAATAGACTATGAAGAAACATTTGCACCTGTATCTAGATACACTTCCATCAAATCAGTACTTGCTTTGGCTGCAGTGTCGAAATGGAAGATACACCAGATGGATGTCAAGACTGCCTTCTTGAATGGTGTAGTAGAAGAGGAAGTGTATGTAGAACAACCACTTGGTTTTGAGACACATGACATAGAGTCTCATGTATGTAGATTGAAGAAATCACTGTACGGTTTGAAACAGTCACCCAGTACCTGGTACGGCAGAATTGATAGCTTTCTATCTAGTTTGGGCTTTACCAAGAGTAAAGCAGATTCCAACCTTTACTACAAGGTTGAAGATGGCAACCCAATGATGCTTCTACTATATGTAGATGATCTATTTGTGATAGGTACAGATGGGTTGATTGTTGATACGAAGAGAAATCTTGCTACTGAGTTCGAGATGAAGGACTTGGGTATGATGCATTACTTTCTAGGTATGGAGGTGTGGCAGAGTACAGATGGAATATTCCTTGGACAAGGGAAGTATGCAGTAGAGATCCTGAAGAGGTTTGGGATGATGGACTGCAAGACTCTGGACACACCTATGGCATCGAACCTGAAGCTATTGAACGATGCTTCGTCAAAGTAGGTTGATGCTATGATGTATCTTCAGATGATTGGGTCATTGATGTACCTGGTGAACATGAGACTAGATATTTGCTTTGCTATGAACACCTTGAGCCAGTTCCTGACAGATCTGAGACATGTTCACTTGATTGCTGTAAATCATATTTTGAGGTACCTCAAGAGTACAGTTGGTTATGGGCTCAAGTACGATGCGAATCAGAAGATTAACCTGGAGGGTTATGTTGATTTAGATTGGGTAGGCAATGTCATCAATAGGAAGAGCACTTTAGGATGTTGCTTTAGTATGGGATCAGGTGTGATCTCTTGGTTTAGCAGAAAGCAATCCTGTGTGGCACTGAGTACAGCTGAAGCAGAGTATGTCGTAGCTTGTTCAGCTAGTTGTGAGGAAGTATGGCTGTGGAAGCTACTGTCTGATTTATTTGATCTCTAGTTGGATGCTACTTGTATACATTGTGACAACTAGAGTTGTGTGAAGTTGTCAGAGAATCCAGTGTTCCATGACAAGTCAAAGCATATCGAGATCAACTATCACTATATTAGGGATATGGTGCAGAGGGGAGTAGTGAAGCTCCAGTATGTTGCGACGAAGGAATAGATAGCTGATGTATTGACAAAGCCATTGGCTAGGCTGAAGTTCGAGTACTTCAAGGAGAATCTTGGTGTTCTCCAGATCGAGGTTTCGTCCAAGGGAAAGTGATGATTTCCATAGCCATTCTGACATGGTGAGAGGATTGGTTCTTTCCATGGTCAGATGTAAGGGCTGAGCCATTTTGTCATGGTGAGAGGATTGGTTCCTTCCATGTCAGATATGAGTGCTGATCCATTCTAATATGACTCTAGGATTGGTTCCTACATGATCAGATATAAGGGCTATTGCCATTATTTGAATGGAGCTACCTGGTGAGGTACTAGGAAAACTCAGTCTAGAACTAAGGGTCGTTCTAATATGACCGTGAGATGTTCTCTCACATGATCAGATATGAGTGCATCACCATTCTAATGTGATAGAGGGATGTGTTCCCACTTGATCAGATGTAAGGGTTGAGCCATTCTTTCATGCCTAAAGGATTAGGTTCCTCCCATGTCAGATGTGAGTACTAGCCATTCTGACTTGGTGTCAGATATAAGGGCTACCACCATTATTTGAATGGAGCTACCTGGTGAGGTACCAGAAATCCTCAGTCTAGGATTGAGAGCCATTCTGATGTGACTGAGTGATGTGTTCCCACATGATCAGATGTAAGTGCAGTGGCCTTTCCACAGATGATAGTCTTTTGGGTTCCTATCATGCTGGTGGTTGTAAGTGCTGAGCCTTTTCATAGATGATAGTAGTTTGAGTTCCTATCATGCTGGTTTTTTCCGCCTTTCACACACCTGGGTCACCTGGTAGAAATATTCAAGCCACTCGGTGTGTCCTTGGGGCAAAGTCTCGAGTCAAGGCTGTCACCTTGTTCTTGACTCCTCTGTTTAGGCTCAACTCCCAACGGATCCAAGGGGGGTAGACCCTATTAAGTTACTAAGGATAATTACTTAGTGTTGTGATGTTAAACTGATTGAGTTACTTAGGATTTTGCAATTTAACTATAGATGATCAAAAATGGCAAGATACAAAAGATGAACACACGAAAGCACAATGTTGAGACACAATATATATATAAAGCAAGAAAATAACCAGTACTTGTGCGTGCTTGGAGTGAGTGTTTTGTGATTGCCTCTTGGTATGTTTTAAGTTAAAATTGAAGTGTGAGTTGATTAAAATTAGGCAAAGGGGGGACTCCAAATATGCCCTAGAGTACTTGGAGTATGCCCAAAACTAAACCTTCACGGCTACCCACAAGGAATATGTGGGCTGAAATGGAGTCTCTGGGGCTATTGTTCATAATGCACCCACTAGGGTGTGACAAATATCGGTGCCCCAAGTTCACTTTTCAGAAGTTCCTGCTTCCTTTGGGTATTTTGCCACCGTAAAGGTTTGATCTAAGTGTTGGATTTTCACCTGATGGTTTGTCAGTTGGGGAGAGTGAGTCCTAATTATGCTAGTCACCCAAGTGATTTTGATACATCTTGACTGATCAGATGAACCACAGCCAAGTGCATAGCATACACACTGGAGTCTTATCAATTTTAGTAAGTTTTTTAAACTGAGTGTTCTTGTTTAAAAGGAAAACCCTCCAGGAACCTCTTTCGATCCAACTGGATCTCAATCAGGGAATCGAGAAGGGGTTAATTTTAAAATTGCTGATAAATAAAAGATGAAAAATAAAACAAATACACAATTCTGGTTCTCTAATTAGTCCTACCACTAATCTCTTTCCCCTTTCGGGTCAATCGGGAAATCGTGGGGTAAGTATTATGATTACTTTGAAAAACAAAAAGTGGAATATGAAATTAATAATAAAATCAAGTATACTACCCTGCAAATTAGATCAATTCTAGTTTAAAAAAGAAATCAGCAGAAAGCGACGAAAAGGACACCGACGCAAATCCCCCCAGGGGGGATGGGGAATGGGCTCGAAAGAGCCTATTCAAAAATAATTTTATTAATAGCATTTAAAATATCATAGAACTGATATAATTCCTCTTTATCCTTATATGGATTGAAATCAAGAGATTACAAGGTGCGAAAATCAAAGTTTCTAGTCAAATGGGAGATCCCTGGGGGGTTTTGAACGCTCCCGAGGCCACTTCCGAACAGCAGCTTAATTTATTTCTGTCAAACCTGATAAAAAACAGCAAGCATATCAGAATGAAATATTCCCAAAATCACTTTAAGAGTACCTTTGGATCAGCCTATCTTAACTCAAAAAAGATGAACTTAAAACTAGCTATACAGGTGACAAAGGAACCAAGGAAAGCAAGCTTTCCTTCGGATATTGGCTTGCTATTTGTGCATCCAATGAAATATGCACTGATATTTCAGAATATTAAATTTTATCATACAGCAAATGAAACTACCATAACAGCAAGCTACGAATTTTCACTAAAATGCTTGCGAAAATATGATAATTTTAGCTAGATCTCTTAAAATTAAACTTTATGTGTAGAACAAAACTAAGATCTAGAATATGAGATTCGAGAGGATATATATATGTTGAAATTACTTTTAATATGATATATCTAAACCAAAACAAAGCTATGAAAAGGTAACCAGGTGAAGAGTTGATCTTGAGGGAGGAAGAGGAGGAGAGAAATGCCGGTTTCCTTGAAGATCCACAGTAGAGCTTTCAGGTGGAATGTCAAGGGACTATGCCTTTGGAAGGTTTGAAGAGAGTAAAGAAGAAAAATATATCAGAATCCTCTCCAATGTAGGAACCTGCAGCTCAGCTGAAGTCAAAGAACTTGCCAAGAAACTTGTGAGATCCGATTAGTACATACACAGAGATTCAAAATAACATGCATATAAGCTTATAGGACATGTTGAATATAGATCTCTAAACATGCATAAAAGGAAGGAGATGGTCAATAAACTTATTGAAAAGCACATTTCCTATCAATATTATAATAAGCCTATTATCAATCTTGACAATGGATCTACAAGCAATTTGCAAAAAATGAATACAGATACAAGTTACCTCAGTAAAATAATGGCAATAATCATCCACACATGTAATGGCACAACACCATCTAGCCTCCAAAGCTTTTCTTTATTTCAAATGAAGAATTAAAATAGTACAATAGTAGCAGCACCTCAATCCCAGTTCTAACTAGCTTGGAAGAGGGGGCTATGCTTGGATATATACAAAATACAAGCCATCCAGCCTAGGGGGGGCACAATTCCTCATGGAATCAGATGAAATCAGTTGATGGAGAGTTCATCAATGCAAAACTAAAGCTGAACTGGGCCTACTTGTTAACTAGGGGCTTGATTGAGCTAACACATCAACCCATACACCGACACATCAGTCCACAAAGCATCTAGGAGAGTCCACACGTGTGGAGGAGAGAGAGAGGGTGCAATTCCCCATGAAGAAAGCTGAAGATCAACAATAGATCTGATTTGATCACCTCCTTTACTCAAGGATTTGTCAGATCCAGTCAATCTGCTTCAGATCTTACTAATTTCAATCAAATCGGCTGAGAATCCACTAATTTATGATTTTGGATTTGCTCCATTATTCATCAATTTATTAATTAAAATAATCAATAATTGATTTTTGGGGCTTTCTGACCTGAGTGATGGAAAATCACTCAAAACTTAGGAAATAGTGGGTCCATGGGTTTACATGGTGCTCTTAGCTTGAAAATGAGCACCTACATGACTGGAACCGATTATTTGGGCCACTTTTATTACAAAATCAAATTTTCCAATTAAACTATTAAAAAATAGACTAAGTTTTGGAAAATTTCAATTTTAATAAAAAACATTGAAAAAACTAAAAAATTGAAAAATTGAAAAACACCTAGGGGGACTTAGACATGTTCATATGACTCAAAAATGATGTCTATCATGTTTATACATTGACACATAGACCCATACACTGACATAGGTGTAAATGCCAAGCTGATGACCCCAACTTTGGAGGTATGGAGTGAAAAACTCAGAAATTATCAGTCGTTTATTCAACAACCAATAATAACCAAGGGAAAAAACACCGTGGGCTGATCGGATTGACAAATAAGGTCTAAGAGATTGATTCTTTTAGAGACAATATCATGCTAGAACTTTTATTACAATTCCCCCATGGGGTATGAAGATGTGATATGATACAACAAGCACTTCCAAGAAGTACTTCCAAAGGTCTTTTGAAGTCCGAACAAGTTAACTCTGTCCGGTTCACCAGGCTCACTTGATAAAAAACCACTAAGTACAACTTAGGTGGTAACATTATGGCTCCATCTAGGGACACATTCTCTGACTGATCTTCTATTCAAAGGAGAGGACATGAGAACTCTGGAATCTCTGGGTCCTGCAAGGAAATTAGAGTTTGTCAGTAACATGTATACATAAGAAAAATTTAACTATAAAAGCAAACTAATGTACATAGTCAATCTATAATGTGCAAAAGGGAATATTTTACAAAAACTAATATACAAAGGAAAATTTTCAACATGGTACAAAATAACTATAATACAACAATGTCCATGGTACAACAACATGATATATACAATTTAGAAATACATGCAGGGCAAGGTTTAGAAATTGGCCCTGAAACCACCAATGCCAATAAAGGCATCAAATTGTGTCGGCGAAAAACAACTTGAGGAGGAAACCATTTACTAGTAGGCTCAACCTTTCTCCTTCTGGGTCATTTAGATAGGAGTTCTTTCCTGCTATTTCATCGATGATGTCTGGTCCCAACCATAAGCTGTCGAGCTTTCCATGTTTCCCAGGTTTTTCCCATCGTTTGTTCCAACGTAAAACCGTGTCACCTATTTGGAAGGACCCTGGCCGGGTAGACTTATCAAAGGATCTCTTGACCTTGTCTGAATTTTTGATACTATGGTCAAGAGAGTCTCTTCTGCTCTCATCTAGTTCGATCAACTGGTTTATTATATTATGGATGGCCTCTTGATCTGAGCTGAAAGTCTGGAGGAGCTGATAAACTAGAAGCTTTCGATGGACTGGTAAAGTGACATCAAGGCCGTAGACTAGTTCAAAAGGACTCCTCGCGGTTGAAATTTTCTTAGTGATCCTGTTGGCCCATAATGCTAATTTGATTTTGCTAATCCCAAGCCTTCTTATTGTCGCCCACAAATTTTTTTATTATGGTCATTAAGTTCTTGTTACTTGATTCTACTTGACCATTTCCTTGGGGATAGTAATTGGATGGGTGAGACAGGACAATGCCGTACTTGAAACAGAAATATGACATCTCGGAAGAAACAAAGCATGGGCCATTATCCATGATTATTCTTGCTGGCACACCAAATCTTGTGATAATCTTATCTTCTAAGAAATCCATGACTATAGCATCGGTTGCCTTCTTGGTGGGTATCACCTCTACCCACTTGGTAAAATAATCAGTGGCAGTAAGAATCCAAGAGTAACCATTACTCGATTTATCTTTGAACTTACCGATGAAGTCAAGCCCCCATTGCTGAAAAGGGGCTTGGACTACTATTGGATTTAGAGGCAAGGCTTTCATTTGTTGCTTTCTGGTGATTAACTAACACTAGGGATAAACTCTGATAGCCTTGTGTACATTTGAAAATAGGTTTGGCCAATAGTAGCCTGCTCTAAGGATTTTGTGGGCGGTTGTTTTTGCTACAAAATGTCCACCACAAAATCCTAAATGGAACTCAACCATGAGTTTCTTGGACTCGGGTTCATCAACACATCTAAGTATTAAACCATCGAGGTTTCTCCAACCCAAACCATCTTTGGTCAAACAATACTTAGTTTCCTTTAACCTTAATGCCCTTCTTTTATGGCCAAGTAAGTGATCGAGGCATGTAAGGTTGCAGAGGAAAAATATGATGTCGGTGTACCAAGGGTGCTCTTCTAATCTCTGAAGCTCGTCTGATACACTTTGCTCTGAATTGCTGCTCTAGCATATTATTCCTAAAGCCTTTTCATTTCCCTGGGTCAACATCTTTGCAAGACCCTGTCCCTTAATTAATTTAGTAGGTCTTATCTCCAAATCATATTCTTGAATATTTGAAACCCACTTACCCCTGACTCTTAGACAATCCTGCTGAGACATGATATCTTTGACAACTGCATGGGGTACATATCCAATGATTTTGGAGTAACCTATATAAGTTATGAAATGTTTAAGGGACTTGACAAGAGCATAGGCCTGTTTCTCCATCGTGGTATACTTCAATTCTGAATTTTGTAAGGCTCTACTCATAAAGGCTATGGGTTGCTCTTGTCCCTCCTTATTCTTTTGAAGTAAAACACTGGCAATGGTGTCTTCTGAGGGAAAGGAAAATATCTGGAATTCTTTGGAATAATATGGACTAGTCAATACCGGGGACATGGATATGGCATCTTTGATGGACTTGAATGCAACTTTCCTTTCATCCGTCCACTCAAACTTAGCATCTTTTTCTAATAGCTTTTGTAGAGGTTTCATTAATTCTGCTAAATTTGGGATGAATATTCTTATGAAATTGATTTGACCATTGAATGAATAGAGAGATTTTAGATTCTGAGGAAAGGGGACTTTCTTAATAGCTTCAACTCTCTCAGGATCATCCTTGACACCATATTTAGAAATGATGTTCCCCAACAACTTTCCTTCATCAACTCCAAAGATTGACTTGGCGGGATTCAAGGAAATACCATATTTCCGACATCTTGTAAAAACCTGCCTAAGATGACTTATGTGGTCAAATATTTCTTTGGAAAAAATAGTTAAGTCATCCTGATATATTTCGATTATTTTTCCTATAAGTTCTTTGAAGGAAAAATCCATGGCTCTTTGGAAAGTGGCACCAGCATTCAATAAGCCAAAAGGAATTCTTAGAAATTTATAGGTACCCCAAGGTGTGGTGAATGTAGTCTTTTGTTGATCCTATTTATTTACCAACACCTGGTTATAACCGGAAAAGCCATCCAACATGGACATCATTCCTGATCCTGTTACTCTTTGAAGCAATGTTTCCATGTCGAGTAATGGGTAATTATCTTTGAGGCATGATGTATTCAGATTTCTAAAATCTATACATATTCTAATTGGCCCATTCTTTTTTCAAACAACTAAGTTGGAGCACCAAGATGAATGTCTTGTAGGTGCTATAATCCCTGCTGCTAACATCTTCTAAAGTTCCTTCTGCACAATGGGGGCCAACTTAGGATTTATTCGCCTAAGTTTTTGTCGGAAAGGTTTGACCTCCTTAGCTTCTTTTGTGAGGGGAATAGTGTGTTGAAACACATACTCACTATAGGCTTCAAACTCATCATAACTAAAGGCCAACACATCTCTATACTCTTTGATTAGGTTGATCAAATTGTTCCTTTCCTTTTTCGAAGTACCCTTTCCAATTTTTATTAACTTGGGATCCTTGTCAGTTCCTATGTTTATTTCTATATAATTCCCAAAAAAAAATTATTTATTTTTTATGATGATCCTGTCGATCAAAAAGATTCTCGAAAGCTATAAGGCTACTCGGGATGTGATTCCTTTCATTATCCCCGCACTCCTGATACTCTTTACCTTCCTGTTGATAATTGATCTTGCAACCTTTGAACTCTTCTAGATTGTGGATGAATCTCAAGAGTTGCTCATCATCTTTGAACACCTGCCAATGGTCTATATTATCTAGTATTGAAGGTCTGAAATTAATGTCCATCTTTCCATTCCCATTAATCATTTCATCTGATGGCTAGAGGGTGGATGCTGCTACTTCCAATTTATCTGCTAACCCATTCATTTCCCTATGGACCTTTTGAATGTTGAGTGCATCAAACCATTCCATAGTGTCCCATGTGGCATTTCTATACTTTCTTAGTCTGTCATTTTTGCATTGATATTGATTCTTAATCTGGAGGACAACTAGATCTGAATCACCCTTTATGTTCAACATCTTTATCCCCATATCTTTAGCAGTTTCTAACCCTGGGATTAATGCCTCATACTTGGCTACATTGTTTGATGCTTCAAACTCTAACCTGAACGCAAAATTGTAGATTTTATCTGAAGGAGAGATGATCATGATGCCCGCACCCTTTCTGGTTTTGGAATAAGATCCGTCAAAGTACATTTGCCAAACTTCATCAATTTTTTCATTTTTAATGTTTTCCTTAATAGGGGCCATGAAATTTGACAAAATAGCATAGTTTCCAAAGTTATCAGTGAAATGAACAAATTCATTTCTGGGCTTCTTAGGGTTTTCTACATGTCATTTCCTCATCTTTTCTATATGGAGAATCACCCTAGTGTTCTCTGATGCAGGTATAGTAGCATATGTCCAATCCATTTGAATGTGCCCACCAAGAGTTGTGGCCCATTTTCTAGATAGCAACATACCCCAATTATCTGGAACATCTATCACCACCACATCCATTGACATGTCAATATCAGGATACTTAGCCAAATTAACTTGTAAATTTAAGATTATCCCTACCACTTCAACTTCTCTTGCATCCATGGCACAAACATTGTGGTAGGGTCGGGTGACCCTTAGATTTATCTGCTCCATTACTTTTCTTGTCATGACATTTGATGAAGCACCTGAATCTAAGATACAGTTATGAAGGATAAGTTTATCAACTAAGAGGGAGACATAAAAAGGTGGGTGTTCTTCTCTTCTCAGATCAACACTGTTGAGGACTATGGGCATATCTATAGGTTCAATATGTTCAGCTTCAAATATAGCATTGTTATTAGGAAGAGGATCCTCTTCGATAATATTATGAGCTTTACTTTGACTATCCTCTAAGGATTTCAACAACTTTTCCTTTTGACCAGGAATTTTAAGGACATCAGTTGCATAAACATGAACCTTAGCACTACTTATCCATTCTCCCATATCAATATTAGACTCAGGGACAGTAGGAGGATCTGAGAGGGGAGAAGTGGTTACCTTTGGCTTGTACTATTTAGACGGTGATGGCCTTTCACTTCTTTGATACACAGCTCCCTTGAACCTGGCCTCCTTCATTTCCTTAATTGCTTCCGGAGAAGGCATTACACCATAAAAGTTGGAAAGGAGATCCTTCTCGAAACCGTAATCCGTGGCATGCTGCCAATGTTGGTTTGATAAAGGATAGGTTCGGCCTACCATGTACACATGATCACAATCGTCTGATGTTGTTTCTTGATTACTGACCTCCGCCATTCCATGTTCTATAACTTGGTTTGCTATATAGAAAGTGCTTTCTGGGTGGAATTGATCACAAGGTCTACACCATGGAATGACTTCTTCTACCAAGTTAGTTGAGTCTAACTGGTTTGGAATCCTAGGTTCATGTTGAGAAGCCTTCTTCTGATACACTTGATTCTATTTAGGATGAAAGTTCCTAGGTCCATTATTTCTTTCCAGTGTGATTATTCTGTTCTGAATATTATTCAATTGCACAGATTGGTTTTCCATGAGTTGGTTCTGACTAGTCATCTTTTTTTCAAACAGGCTAGTTACCTTTTCCATAGGGTCTTTAGAGGTTTCCTTTTCCTCTAATTCGATGGCCTTTCCCTTCTCTTTGTTGTACGAAGTGTTTCCCCTAGTGTAACCTGGAATGTTGGATTTTCCCGAAGATTGCATATTCTTTTCTATTTTCTCGGCCAAATCTTGAGCAGTTTTTAGATCGGTCAGATCTTTGTCCCTTAACTGGTACCTCAAATCACCAGTGAAAGCTTCGATGTAAGATATGAGGATGGAGGCATCCCTTGGATTGATGTATCTAGGGAGGTCCACAACCACACACCTGAACTTAGTATTAAATTCATCCATGGTTTCATTCTCCATCTTCTTTATGTTATGAAGGGCAGCAAGCAGATGTCATGGTTCTTTCTTTTCCCCCCATTTCTTCTTAAAAAATTCTAGGAATTCATTAAGGGTTTTATATGAATCATCACCAAGGTCTCCATACAATTCTGCGGCATCATCTTCTAAGGATAAATCAAAGAGCTTCATTTTGACATCTTCATGGCTAGAGGCAACAGTATTGCAGTAACTGACCAAGTGCTTTTCAAACTTTCGGAGATGAGTCTTGGTAGTGGTGGCATTATTTCCCTTGAATATGGGGAGCTTCTAGATAGAATCATTCGAAATGTCATGAGGAGCACCTGCTATCTGATAAAAGTCAAGGGGTTTGTAAAATTCCAT
The DNA here is from genome assembly GCA_001517045.1 of Pseudotsuga menziesii. Lineage (NCBI taxonomy): Eukaryota > Viridiplantae > Streptophyta > Pinopsida > Pinales > Pinaceae > Pseudotsuga > Pseudotsuga menziesii. The sequence continues at coordinate 142,312 of LPNX011102890.1, forward strand.
CATTTCTTGAGATTGGAAGGTATGATTCTCTACAAATATGTGATGGATATCTGAGAGGGATTGGTCTCCTAAATCTTCAAGGTTTCTATGAGAAGTATTCCTATTCAATCTTTCCCTAATAAACCTTTCGGGATCAGGGAGAGGATTGAATAATTGTCAACGGTTTCTTTGGCTAGAAATTCTTGAAGGGATGTTAGACAGTGGAGTCGCCAGATGGATCGAGTTTTAATTTTTATGTTTTTTAAAGACTAGATAAATCAAAAGTTTTTATCTTTTTAGTTGTTTAGAAAAAAGTTAAGCTAAGTCATACTCGGGAATAAAAATATTTATCCCTGGCAACGGAGCCAAAAAGTGTTGCCGCCTTTCACACACCTCAGTCACGTGGAAGAAATATTAAAGCCACTCGGTGTGTCCTTGGGGGCAAGTCTCGAGTCAAGGCTATCACCTTGTTCTTGACTCCTCCATTTAGGCTCAACTCCTAACGGAGCCAAGGGGGGTAGACCCTATTAAGTTACTAAGGATAATTACTTAGTGTTGTGATGTTAAACTGATTGAGTTACTTAGGATTTTGCAATTTAACTATAGATGATCAAAGATGGCAAGATACAAAATATGAACACACAAAAGCACAATGCTGAGACATAATTTATATATATAAAGCAAGAAAATAACCAGTGCCTTAGAATGTAGTCAAAAAATAGAAACAATGTACTTGTCCATGCTTGGAGTGAGTGTTTTGTGATTGCCTCTTGGTATGTTTTAAGTTAAAATTGAAGTGTGAGTTGATTAAAATTAGGCAAAGGGGGGACTCCAGATATACCCTAGAGTACTTGGAGTATGTCCAAAACTAAACCTTCACGGATACCCGCAAGGAATATGTGGGCTGAAATGGAGTCTATGGGGCTATTGTTCATAACACACCCATTAGGGTGTGATAGAGATTGGCACCCCGAGGTCACTTTTCAGAAGTTCCCGCTTCCTTTGGGTATTTTGCCACCGTGATGGTTCGATTTTAACCTATTGGTTTGTTAATTTGGGAGAGTGAGTCCTAATTATACTAGTCACTCAAGTGATTTTGATACAGCTTGACTATCGGATGAACCGTAGCCAAGTGCAGAGCATACACACTGGACTCTTGTCAATTTTGGTAAGTTTTAAACTGGGTGTTCTTGTTTAAAAGAAAACCCTCCAGGAACCTCTTTCGATCCAAGTGGATCTCAATTGGGGAATCGAGGAGGGGTTAATTTTATAATAGCTGAAAAACAAATGATCAAAATAAAATAGATACACAATTCTAGTTTTCTAATTAGTCCTACCATGAATCTCTTTCCCCTTTCGGGTCAATCAGGAAGTCGTGGGGTAAGTATTAAGATTACTTTGAAATATAAAGTATGGAATATGAAAATAATAATAAAATAAGTATACTACCCTGCATATTATATCAATACTAGTTTGAAAAGAAATGAGCAAAAAGCAACAAGAAGGACACCGACGCAAATCCCCCTAGGGGGGATGGGGAATGGGCTCGAAAGAGCCTATTCAAAAATAATTTTATTAACAGTGGTTAAAATATAATAGAACTAATATAATTCCTCTTGATCCTTATATGGATTGAAATCAAGATATTACAAGGTGCGAAAGTCAAAGGTTCTAGTCAAATGGGAGACCCCTGGGGGGATTTGAACGCACCCGAGGCCACTTCCAAACAGAAGCTTCCTTTATTTCTGTCAAACATGATAAAAAAAAGCAATAATATCAGAATGAAATATTCCCAAAATCACTTTAAGAGTACCTTTGGATCAGCCTACCTTAACTCAAAAAAGATGAACTTAAAACTAGTTAAACAGGTGACAAAGGAACCAAGGAAAGCAAGATTTCCTTGGGATATTGGATTTCTGTTTTTGCAGCCAATGAAATATGCACTGATATTGCAGAATATTAAATTTTATCACACATCAAATAAAACTACCATAACAGCAAGCTATGAATTTTCACTAAAATGCTTGTGAAAATATGGTAATTTTAGCTAGATCTCTTAAAATTGAACTTTATGTGCAGAACAAAACTAAGATATAGAATATGAGCTTTGAGAGGATAGATCTATGTTGAAATTAATTTTAAGATGATATATATAAACCAAAACAAATCTATGAAAAGGTAACCGGGTGAAGAGTTGATCTTGAGGGAGGAAGAGGAGGAGAGAAATGTCAGTTTCCTTGAAGATCCACAGTGGAGCTTTCAGGTGGAATGTTGAGGGACTATGCCTTTGGAATTTTTGAAGAGAGTGAAGAAGCAAACTATATCAGCATCCTTTCTAATGTAGGAACCTACAGCTCAGCTGAAATCAAAGAACTTTCCAAGAAACTTGTGAGATCCGATTAGTACATACACAGAGATTCAAAATAACATGCATATAAGCTTATAGGACATGTTGAATCTAGATCTCTAAACATGCATCAAAGGAAGGATATGGTCAATAAACTTATTGAAAAGCACATTTCCTATCAATATTATAATAAGTCTATTATCAATCTTGACAATGGATCTACAAGCAATTAGCAGAAAATGAATACATATACAGGTTACCTCAATAAAATAATGGCAATAATCATCCACACATGTAATGGCACAACACCGTCTAGCCTCCAAAGATTTTATTTATTTCAAATGAAGATCTACAATAGTACAATAGCAGCAGCACCTCAATCCCAGTTCTAACTAGCTTGGAAGAGGAGGTTGTGCCTGGATATATACAAAATACAAGCCATCCATCCCAGGGGGGGCGCAATTCCTCATGGAATCAGATGAAATCAGCTGATGGAGAGTTCATCAATGCAGAACTGAAGCTGTACTGGGCCTCCTTGTCAATCGAGGGCTTGATTGAGCTAACACATCAACCCATACACCGACACATCAGTCCATAGAGCATTCAGGAAAGTCCACACATGTGGAGGAGAGAGAGAGGGTGCAATTCCCCATGAAGATAGTTGAAGATCAACTCTGGATCTGATTTGATCACCTCGTTTAGTCAAGGATTTGTCAAATCCAGTCAATCTACTTCAGATCTAATTGATTTCAATCAAATCGGCTGAGAATCCACTGATTTATGATTTTGGATTTGCTCCATTATTCATCAATTTATTAATTAAAATAATCAATAATTGATTTTTGGGGCTTTTTGACCTGAGTGATGGAAAATCACTCAAAACCTAGGAAATAGTGGGTCCATGGGTTTACATGGTGCTCTTAGCTTGAAAATGAGCACCTACATGATTGAAACCGATTATTTGGCCCACTTTTATTACAAAATCAATTTTTCCAATTAAACTATTAAAAAATAGCCCAAGTTTTGGAAAAATTTAATTTTAATAAAAAACACTAAAAAAACTAAAAAATTGAAAAATTGAAAAACACCTAGGGGGACTTAGACATGTTCATATGACTCAAAAATGATGTCTAGCAAGTTGATACGTTGACACATAGACCCATACACCGACATAGGCATAAATTCCAAGCCGACCACCCCAACTTTGGAGGTATGGAGTGAAAAACTCAAAAATTATCAGTCGTTTATTCAACAACCAATAATAACCAAGGGAAAAAACACCCTTGGCTGATCAGATTGACAAATAAATTCTAATAGATCGAGTCTTTTACAGACACTATCATGCTAGAACATTTATTACATTTCCCCCATGGGGTATGAACATGTGATATGATACAACAAGCACTTCCAAGAAGTACTTCCAAAGGTCTTTTGAAGTCCGAACAAGTTAACCCTGTTCGGTTCACCAGGCTCACTTGATAAAAGACCACTAAGTACAACTTAGGTGGTAACACTGGTGATTGTAAGTGCCGTGCCTTTTCACAGATGATAGTAGTTTGAGTTCCTATTATGCTGGTGATTGTAAGAGCTGTGCCTTTTCATAGATGGTAGTAGTTTGAGTTCCTACCATGCTGGTGATTGTAAGTTCTGTGCCTTTCCACATATGGTAGTAGTTTGAGTTCCTACCATGCTGGTGGATGTGAATGATGTTCCTTTCCATAGATGATAGTAGTTTGGGTTCCTATCATGATGGTGGTTGTAAGTGCTGAGACTTTTCACAGATGATAGTAGTTTGAGTTCCTATCATGCTGGTGAATGTGAGTGCTAGGCCTTTCTGATATAATTATAGGATTGGTTCCTACATGATAAGATGTGAGTGTTGGGCGTGCCTTTCTGACGAGTAGGTTAGATGTAAGTGCTGGGTGGGCCATTCTAACTTAGTGTCAGATATAAGCGCTGAAGAAGACCTACATGGAGGCTAGGCCTACAACCAGCATGAAAAAGGGCTGGCTTTGTAGAACTTCCTGTGATGAGAAGAATCATGAGATAGCACTCGTGATTTTCTAGATCCAATGATGACTTCCAGTGATGATCCAGATCAAGTGATGATCCAAATCTGGTGATGATGATCCAGCAGTGATGATCCAGATCCAGTGATGATGCCCATTGATGATCCAGATCTAATGATGATGTCCCATGATGATCCAGATCGAGAAATGATATAGATTCAAATATGAAGATGACTTGAAGACTTAGAAGACTTGAGATGTAGATGACAAGATGATCCAGCTAGTACAGAGAAGAAGACCAGTACTAAAAATTGTGTTGAAAAAATACCTTCCTAGTTAAGAGAAAGTGTTGATGTATTTGTAACTTCAGAATGTATTCATCTATGTATCTTATATATATTAACCCGATGTTTATTCCAGGATGTATCTATAATGTAATTGAGTCATGTTGTCATACCCCGATGTTCTGATCGAGAGGATCAATAATGTAAACAAGTCATGTCAAGTCATTGTGGGTAACCCTTCGATTGTCTAAGGGTTAAAGTCCCCGTAGTTTTGGGGTACTAGGGTTATTAGACTCTCCTAGTAGCGATCGGCCCTGGTAAGGTTTTAGTCATGTCGACATTAGTATAAATAGAGGACTGGAGTCTCTATTTATCACACAACTCATACACACACAAGTGTAGCACATAGTTGAGGAAGGAGAAGACTCTGGGGCTATACAAGAAGAAGATTACTGCTGTCAAGAGGTCACTTACTGTTTTGGTGCTGATTCTATCTCTGAGGAAGTTGCGGGGTTTTCTCCATTTATGGTTTCCCCGAGGAAAAACACTATGTTCATTGTCTCTTGTGTTTAATTGCTATACTTGTTATTCTCTCAGTTAAATATCCTAATAATGCTAGCTTAAGGTTGATAAACTAACACCCATAAGTAACTCTATGTACCATTTCGTTGTAGGCTCGGTGAGGGTGCATTGAAATAGCCTTAAACGAATTGAATCTTCGTGTGAGGAATTAGAAGAGTACCAAAGGTGAAATGTAGTAACATGTTCACTATGATATTCTCCTAGTTTTCCCTCAAATTTGGGAATGTCTGAGGGAATCCTGGTAGGGACAGCCATCCAAGCTAGGTCATGAGATACATGATCATTCGTTAGTCTTGACAAGTCAGGAAAATTTAACATTGCAAGGAAAGGGAGCCTAGGTTGAGTAGGTTGATGCCATGCTCCCTGATAATTTTGGTTCACATAAGACTAATTACCATAACCACCATGGTGATGGCCATAGTGCCCTCCTCCCATTTGACCCATGTAGGGTGACATGGAAGCACCATAATGTGGTGTACCTTGACTATTTGGAGCTACAAAGCCATAATTCGGGGAGTAAGTGGGTTATTGATACTTGTACCCATGAGGTGAATAAATCTGAGCATACTTCAGTCCATAATATTGTCCATGAGAATTTCCATAATATGTCCCATGAGAGACTCTGTAAGTAGGAATATGAGGAATTCCCTGCGATAGACCATAGGACGTTCCAGAAGTAGGAATGTGACCTTCCTACACAACAGGAGGTACTTGACTTTGAGACACAACTACACGAGTAGCAGTAGTATGAACATGACTAGTAGCCACATTCCATCCCGAAGGACCACGTGAATGAGGAGGAGGAATAGCATTCGAAGAACTAGGAATAGACGACATAGAGACATGTGAAACGATGTAAGTGGTATTCTCTACAGTCACTCATCTTGGTTTCAGTATTCGAATAGGAATACTAACACCAGGTCTAGGACAAACATGTGATGTATCCTCCACCACTGGGATGGAGGGTGCAATGTGAATCGTGCTCCCAAATCTCTCTACATGGAAAGGAATGGGAATGCCCCCAGGCATAGTGCTAGGTTCAAATTCAGACCCAACATGGTGTGCCAGATCATGTGCAGGGATACCAAGCATGCCATAACTAACATAACTAGTGCTCGCGGGTTCATGATGAGTCTCATCGACTAAAATCCAACACCAGCGACCTGTGAATGAGGGATCATACCCAGAGTTTGTAGGTATATCATCTGAAGGATCGTAACTAGAGTGCATAGGTATATCAGGTGAAGGATCATATACAGGTGTAGGATCTTCTTCCCCAACCTCATGAGGTAGAGAAGACAACTCGGGAATTTCATCTTCATGATCTCCCATCGTGTGTGAATCAATGTGAGAAGTAGTCTTCCTAGACTGTCTATTTCTCTCTCCCAAAGAAGGAGGATATGTAGAAGGCGGAAGTCCTGCTAAACGTTGAGAACGACGAAGTGCTGCACATGAATCCACAATGACTCAAAAAATGAAAAAGACTCTTCTAATTACGCAAACCCTAAGCAAGCTAGCGTGCACAGAGCATATACCAATATAATCTAAAGCCAATCAAAAGAAAACAAGGGTAGGATATGTGAGTTCCCGAATGAAGCAGGTATGTCTCGCCTAGGAGAGGCTTGAGACTCCCATACACAACAAGCAGAGGTTTGTAACCAATTATTGTGGCCTTTAGCTTCAATTCATATAGTGACTATGTTGTCCGACCCTAACCTGGCCAGGACACCTTCAGAATAACCCCTACAAAGTACGCCCTTGATAACCTAGGTAAGGAAACTAAGGTCACCTAAATATAATCAATGCTCAAGCAGACAGTCACAGGTGGGATTGACCATATGGAAAGGGTAGCAAAGCTCAAAACTCTCGAAAGAGCCCCCAGATACGAATACAATCCTAGAAATATCTCCGATGCTACTCAGTTATGACTAGGGGTCATCCCAATCAATAACCGCTCACACTACCTCGTGCTTAACTCCCTTGTAAGAGGAGGATCTTGAGAAACACTAATTATATCAAGGAATTTCACACTCCCACCTGGACAGACACATACATGTTGTTGTTTAGTGGTCTTGGAGAATTTACTCACAATGAACTATTCCAAGACCCTAAAAGCTAATCTTGTTGGTGTACCCTATAAAAGAAAATAGTGTAATCCATTTTAATTAAGCGTTAATTTTATTTGGCTTATTACTCAAAAAGGTATATGATCGTGCAACCAATGGTGTTATGATGCAAACATGAAGTAAAATGCACACCTAACAATCAATGCAAATGCATTGTATCAAATGAAAAACAGGGCATGGTACTACATGAAATGCAAAATTTCTTCAAGAGACAAATGCAATCATTCCTATATGAAAGCCTGACTAATACTTATCTAAGAAAACCTAATGCAAGTACCACGCAAAATGCAAAGTGCAATGATGCATAATGATGCAAAGAAGCAAATATTTTTGAATTTTTTGAATAAAAATGAGATAATAAAGCAAAAGAATGACTCTACCATCCCCAGACTTTGCAAGAACTATCAAATAGAACCCATGCAAAGAACTAAGTAAAAGAGACCTAATGCACTAATCCCAAAACAAAAAATTGAAAATGCAATGACACGAACATTCTTAAAAAAAATTACCATAAAAAGCATTTCTGGTCAGAAACAGAGGTGTATACTGACTCTAGAAGCATCAAAGGAGACTCAGCAATCATCAAAACTCAACCAGCAACACTCAATCTTCCTCTAAAAGGAAAAACTCAGGGCATACATGACTGTGTGTAGAAAAGCCATGTATATATGTGGATATCTCAGTCAAAACCGCGTGTACACGTGACTGTGAGGCAAAAAATTGTGTACATGAAGAAAAAGAGATAAAAATGAAGGAAAATAGATAATCTGAGACAAAATTCACACCTATCAGACACTACCAAGCAAACATGCCCCCAGACCCGACTCAAAAACATTGAATGTCAATAAAAACCCCCAAAGGACAATTACTAGGAACTCCCCAGCATAGTCGCCAATTCTGTTACGAAGAGAAATTCCTATGGCTTGGGGTACCACAATAGACAGCTTGACTCCATAAATCAATCCTTTCATATATGCAAGAGAAACCAAATATCTAACACTAAAGGATCTTGATTCGTACCTTATTTAGGACGGTTGATGTAGATCCCCATTGAGCTTTTCAACTCCATCTTGTATTAAAAAATTGCTATCTCAACACTTAGCAAACAAGACAAGCATGCTATATATAATTGTGTTATATCTACTCTAGCATATACAATCAATAACATATAAGAATTTAAAAGCATCAATGGATCAAATACTCATTTAAATACACATTATTGGATAGGAAAATATATTTCTATTGATATAAAACATAGATTACAATAGTGACAACCTCTGTCGGCACGTCTGCGAATCAGAGAAACTGACTCCCCCACTTGGTCCTCCACCACTTCAATCCTCCATCTCTCGATAGCAAGCTCACAAGCAAAAGGAAAGATTGGGAAGAACACAAAGTACTCCAAGGGACAAAGGGATGCAAACTCAAGTATAAGCTCTAACAACAATGGACTATAGTTTTCTTGCTCTTCAATTCCTTCCCCTTCAATGTATCCAAAGGGTTCCTTATATAGCTCTTCAATGGGGTAATGGAAGGTTGAATCCGAGCGATCTCAAGGAATATGGAAGGTCAAGAGACAAGTGACTTGAATCCACATCAAGGAAAACTCAAAAATCATTTGGCCTTTTGCACACATCCTAATGTACGCAGTTTTAAGGGTCAAACCCACGTATGTACGTGAGAAAGGGATTAAAAGTCACGTATGGCAATTATTGGATGTTTTTAGGGATGATCTTGGAAACATCAAAGGTACAAAAATGGTCCATGGGGTCTAAGGAGTCTACAGAGGGATAGGGAAGGCCATACAAGTATGATTCACCATGTGTGGTAAAATCAGCTATAACAAATGGTGAAGGTCATTTTGAAAGTATATCACAAGGGGATATTTTCCTAAAGGCTGGAAACAATCCTGCTATGGAGAAACAAGTACCTATGGGAAATATGATAATTTGATAGGAATCTTGTCCAACAAGTAAGGAATCCATCTATTGAGAAAATACCAGCACCCATGTTCAATCTACATGATGAAACTCCAAAAGAAGCTACCATGGGGTGTTTCTTGAATCTAATAGTGTCTTTGGGATTGAATAGCACCACCTCTCTTGAGGAATCAATCAATAGTCTTATTCTGGATATGGCATGTTTAGTATCTTTACATTCCAATACTGAAAACATTCTCTCCTCAAGAATCTAAAGTGATCTCATTGAGCCCTTCACCTGATGGAAGTAAGAAAAAAATATCAGATCTTCAAGGAGGACGCCACCTAGAGTGACCAAGAAAGGAGTATCAATGCCAGAATATTTCAAATATGGAAACCCAAATTCCTACATTGACAGGATGTTGATCCAACATAGTCTATTTTTCACTCATTGGAACCAGGACTGCGTCATAGAAATAGCCAAACTGAATAGATGATAGGAATTAATGAACAAATCCAAGAAGATCATAATGAGAAGTGTGATGTATATGTGAAGTGAGAAACATCCAAGGAAGCCTCGGGGAAGTTGAAACAAATATTGAAATGCAAAGAAATACAAATCTAGTATATTTATGAATGAGGATAGAGCCTTATTTGCACAATACAGAGCAATATTTCATCTTTCTTATGCTCGATGACCCAAGTGGTACTCCAGTTTCAAGGGAAAATGAAGTAGGTGTGTAAGTAACAAGTCTTCCAGACTTCCATAACCAATGTGGAAGCTTTGTGGCATGTGTTTGTTTTCCTCTAAAATGTTCGACAATGGTGCATCTTGGTTTGAAGATAAAAGTTCTAAGGGGATGGATATATTTGATTTTACATGGAGAAATGTTATTCTATTTTGAATGAGTATCGAAAGGGCGTCATCCTGCAATAGACACCACTGGAGACAATCAGCTAGAGAGGGATAAGATTTCCACTGATGAAATATGAGACATACTCAAAAAGGCTCCAAGGAAACCTCATCCACGAGTCAAACCTGTTGATGAACATGGAGCTCTTTCTATTGTGAAGCGGTGAAGTATCTATGGAATGCCATTGCCTACTACAGTGACCTTTGGTTCAGGAATGTGAGTTATTCTACACATGGTACTCCATGTCAACAATAGACAAAGTTCATTAGTGATGACGCATGGAGAATTAATATGGCCTTATTTGTTCATTTTTTGAGGAATAGGACTACTTTCGAGGAGCCTTTTCAAAATTGTAATGGGTCATTCATCATGAAATATTTTTGACTTGGAATCCCTTGTTATTTTTGGAGGATGCCTATAGGTTTATGATGATATTTGATCACCTTGGTGTTTTCCACTTTAAAACTGTAGTGTGCATTTTTTAGGTTGAGGAATATTTATGGACATTGGGCCTTATTATCCCTTAAAAATTGTATTTGTGGCACCGACCATCTTTTATAAAGAATTTGTTAGTAGTTTCTTAGATATTTGTTAGGGATAATGGAGTTATTCATGGTTTACTCCACCGTAGGTTAATTTATGGTTTTCATTGTAAGAGGTTGAGGAGGCTAAAGATATATAAGGCTTTTCTCTCTCCCTCATTTAGCATGGTTGGAATATGAGATATTTCTCTCTTTGGAGCCTAATTGTTAAACATTATGGAGCATTTTGGAGTGAAAGGATTTTCTTCTCTTGGGTTTTTTACTTGATTCTAAAATTTTGAGGTAACATGCTATCTTTTACCATTGTAAACTTTATATTACTAGTTCACTTCGAGGGGTAGTCTTACTCAAGAGGAACTTAATATGTTGTATCTTAGTTTTGTTGCAATTATTGTGGTTTGATGATCTAAGGAGGAACTGCAAATCAAGTAGTATAATCTAGGGTACAAGATATGATATAGGTTGGAGGAGTGTGCCATATATGCCACACTTCCTTGGGAAAATCTTGCATGAAGCTTCAATAGCTTTGGGATAGGGACTTGTCTTTATTTTTTTTGCAAAGGTTCCGACCAAGCACATACACTTCAAGGCTTGAGAGGGAATAATCCCAATAAACCAAATTCCCTAGGGATTTTCACTAATATTCAAAAGAGTCCCATCACCTATACAATAAATGAATACCTCAAGTTTTTCTAAGGCTAACTCTTTAAATCACCTAGTCTCCTCATTGTCATAGCTCATCAATCCTATCTAGGGAAGCCCCCCTTGAGTTGGAGAAGATTCAACCAAAAGTGCAGACAGGTGTTATCGAGGTTACAATGGGAAACTCTAGGTTGCATTTGGGATAACCATGTTCTTTGGGGTTTTAACTATGCCTACTAGATCATGATGTAACAACCCCAATGACATATATGTTGAGATCATGTCCAGATCATGTGGTTAGTTTTCACTATTCCTGTGGTCATGTGTCAATCCATTATATTGGTTATAGCTTTATGGAGCCTACATATGGGTTCCTAACTAATGCATTTATTGTACTTACTATATTTGACTAGGTAGTCCTAGTCAACCTCTTGGAGCTAGCGACCTAACCCTAAGATACACTCCTCATTTGTATCATCTCATTCCCAGGAATTCATTCATTCTTTGTGTGTGCATTTGTGTGTTTGTATATGAATGATAAAACAAACTGTCAATTTTTTAGTGCATGATGAGTGGCTAACGCTACTTCCAAGCTAATATTGAAAACTTTCCCTGCTATGCTTGCAGATAGATCATACTACCTGCAATTCCTCCATTTTATATTTGCAATGCCAAAATTTAAAGAGTTTACAAAAGATATGTATTTCTATCATATTAGACTAGACTAGAACAAACAGATAAACTTACGGCACTCCATAGTTCAAAAATCATCTACGGAACTGATGTGTTTGTTCATCCATGGAATGGTTAACATCATTGACAATTCCATCAAGTATCTACAAAAATACACATCCCCACTTTAGAAACAACCTGAGATGAAAAGAAACCTCCATATTTAGCACATAGTTCCATTGAAATCATCACTAAGCATACTATTTAACTATTCACCTCAAAAAAGAAACCTATATATTTTAATCTCAACTACAAAAACGATTTCTTATATCCACGTTTTCTTTAAAAGAACTGCCAAAATTTCTTCTAAAGGAATGGAGGGATGATTCTTACATAAAATAAAAGATGAAAGAAATAAATTAAATCAATATCCACTAATGACCTAAATAGGTCAATGGGACTAGTAAATACAACAAATAATAGTATTAAAATAAGTAGTGTATAGGGAATATCTTCCCAAAAGCAAAAATAAAAAGGATAATATAATTAGAAAATCGAGGTAGATCATTAATGGATAAACCCTCTGTAATAGAAGACATCCCTGAAGATGAAAACAGTTGAAATAGGCCTAATAACCAATAGAAATATCAAACTCAAACACAAGAGCTTCCCTTAATGTGTTTGATTCTAAAAATGAGTCGGTTTGACTACGTTGTAGATTATCCCATGTATGAACTCTCTGTTAGAAAGCCTCTTATCCACACAATTTGGGAGTATATCCAATATGCCCTATTGGCACTAGAAAGGTCTAGATTGATCTAGCTACAATATCCCATCCATTTCTAGGTTCCTCACACTCTGATTTATCACGTGGAATACTTCCTCCTAATCTTACATTTTTTTTTTTAGAATAACAAATCTAAGATTGAATTAAGAGGATCCTCCAATCATGTCCCAAATACCAAGGGCTCTTTGATATGCCCAATATGGAAGCTTGTTTGTAATTGGTGTCTATCAAGGACCTTCCAGGGGGATTCCCTAGTAGTGGCCCTTCCAATCCACTCGAAATAAAGAACATGCCCTAATATAAAATATCAGTTAGTGTAATCCCTCTTTTCTCCCTAGGAAGAGTGAAAACATCCTATTCCACTAGAGAGAACCCTTTTCCACCTCTTCCTTCCTCTAAAGGGATCGCCACAAAAAAATGAACATTTTTAATAGATGGAGTCTAGGGATATATGTAATACTATAATACATTTCTTTCTAGATTCTAAAATTCTATCTTTCATAGGAAGAATCCTAGTTAAGGGGAAATCCCCATGAAATTATGCCTGCAAATTTCCTTGAAACAAGTTTATAACTAATTTTCATTGCTTAGATAGAATTGTTAACTAAAAAGGGCATACCCAGTGATCAGATAATTTTCCTTGGCTGTACAGGTTTCCATCCACACAACAACCAGTTTAGATAATCCTCAAGCAATTGTGGTCCTGTGCTAAGAACCCTAGACAACAATGGATTAAAGGACATTCTGTGGTGGATATGTGGTGACTCTGCTACTGCATATCTCACCAGACTGAATGGAGACTAGGTTCTCCCTTATTTTGAATTGAGTCTTCTTGGGCATTCCAAACCATGGGATGACCAGGATGTCATGGGCACTCCACAGGACATCCTCGATATCAAGAAAATCCTTCAGAGACAGGACTACATCAATGAAAATAGGATTACCATGTTTTTTTCTGAAAAATACTATACAAATCAAGGAGCATGTCATCATCTAGTAGAACTTGGAAATTCTGGATATAGTCATGCAGCAAAGGAGGAAAATACAAGCCTTGGATTTTGAGTTCTTGAACCTTAAATCCAGGACCGAAAAATCTCATCAAATGCACTTATACTACATCATGAAATCATAGGCAAACTTTGGCTTCCACTACAACATATTTATACCAAAGATGATGAAATTGTTTCACAACAGTTTGAAGATATGGAGCTTGAGAACCTAGGGATGCCAGAAGTCCATGTAGAACCTAGAAGACCCTTAGCCAACATATTTTTCACTAAAGCTTGATATGTAAAATCCTTTTTGTATTAGGTACTTCTATTAGATATATACTATTAGTATCTCTCTATTCTACTTTGAAAATTTAATCTTTGTTTTAAAAGCCTTGTGAGAATTTGAAGATTTGGTGCTCACTCCTACAAGACTATCTACTTTTTTTATTAATGAGATGTACAGTTTTGCTTTAGCCCTTTCAATGCATAATTATAAGGTTTAATGTTTAAAAAATAATAAATAAAAACCTCCACAAAAGTATGTAACGTGACCATATAAAATTTGAAAAAATATTACTTCAAGCATTAGTGTCAGGATTTGGTAAAACCTGGTCTCTGATAGTAATGCTCATTCCCTTTTTTTAATACAACACATAAAAATGTGAGCAGAGAAAGAAACCATGGAAAGGCAGTTAATAAAGTCTACAACAAAAAATGCACTCACAATAAATAGATAGAGGAAACAATCCATCAATGCATGGAGGAAGGATGCGGTAGATTGTAAAAGTGGGAGATCCAAGTGCTCATTTGATTTCCACAATCTAAGATAAAGGTGGTGTTGAGGCATGGAAATTCGCAGGCAACAATAGAAAGGGATTCTCCCCAGTCAACGTTCCCAACTAGCCCGTGACTGTTTGGTATGGGGAATCCGTCCGGTTTTCGGTCCGGCTACCGTAGGTCAAAGTAACAAAAAACAAAGGTTTTACAGGTTGCGGCCCGGTCCACTGTGTATTTTTTTCTATTTTTTGACTTAAATATGAAATGCATATGACTACTTAACCATGCAGGGTGATAGGGATGCAAGGAGCATTCACAATGTGATGCGCGGGTTATTATCTCTCATCTTAGGCTCACAAGCATCTAAATCACATGTGCAGAACTAAAAATAACTATCTATCTACCTATCTATCCCAGGGGAGCAAACTATAATTTAATTATGAGTAATGTGTATTGTGCATGCATCATAAAGAGAAATTACAGGTAGCTGATGTTTCTTTCTACAACACATGAATGATTAAAGATATTTCAACAATCAGATAGCCAATTGTTTTATGAACAACATACATTACTCCTGGTGGTAATTCCACAAAAATAAACAAGAAATCATTTAAACAAGAACATAGGTTCTAAGAGTTAGAACGATCTCACGGTTAATGGACAAAAACTAGAAAAACAAAATAGTTCATCTTTCAGGTATCCACAGCATAACATTTGAAAGTGCCACCAATCTTTCTCCAACAGGCAAACAATGCTTCTTTATTGCAAAGAGAAATAGTTCTTCTTACAATATCGTTTCCATGTCTCACTGGGAAAAATCCCCTTTTCCCTCTTAGTATATTACATTTATACAAAAAGGAGAGATGGTTGGGCTGCCCAAAGTAACCTTTGGGCTTCCCAACTCTTCATTTCCCAACACTTGACTTTTCTCAAAGGTTTTTTCACAAAAGGTTACATATTACAAACATGACCGATCCTTTATGAGGAGGGTCCCACTTGGGCATCTAAAAACTTCTTCCATGCTGAAGCATTAGAGGCAATGCCCTCAAACACGCAGGGTTCGAAAAACTGAATGTTGATTTTAAATTTTTCAACCTGGTTCTTTATAGCCTCGACTTTGGCTGCGCTCAATCGAAGCTGGTCTTCCAAAAGCTGCACACTTATGGCTGAATGGCCCACTTCACTTCTCAGAATCTGGCCATCAATGGCCTTAATGTGCTGCATTCTTGCTTCTTCATCCTGATGTCTTTTCTGCAACATCTCCACAAATGAATTGTGGTATGGGAAATCATCTAGCCTCTACTTGGCTTCTACCTGGAACCAGTTGTATGTAATGAGGACTCTCCTAAAAAATTCCATGCAGGATCCCTTTGTCTTCTTGACTTCTTTCTTGAAATCCTCTTCGGTGTTGATAGAAAATTCTATTAAGTCATAATCCCGCTTGAGGGCTTGTTTATCTTTTGATGGCAGCTCTGCTGGAGTTTCTTCATTGCTTTCCAACCTCACCATTCTTGCAGTCAGGACCTCGAGGACGTCCTGAGATCTGTCCACAAAGTAAGATGTAGTTTCCAAGATCTCTTCCAATCGACCATCGATCTGCAGCACTCTACATCTCTCCTCTTCAACAGCAGTTTGTAGCTACATCATCTTGGATTTTTGGGCCAAGACATGCTCTTTGAATGGCTGGAGGTTAACCTGCTGCTCCCTTGCTTCCTCTAGATCAGCTATCATAGAAGAAATATGCTCTTGATGTTTCTCTTTCTTCTCTTGGGAGTGTATCTCACTGGCCTGTAAGAAAATCCTTTGCTGCTCTTCTAGCTCTTCTACCTTCTCCTGCAGCCGTTCCTTTTCTATCTTTAGCTCTTGACATTCTTTCTACACTTTCTCCAAAGCTTCCTATGGATTTTCCATAACCTGTATTTCTACTTGGAGGGCCTGCAATTCAGCCTTAGAAGCCTTGATCTCCCTCTGCATGTCTTCATACTTCCGCTTCGGCCTATTGCTTTCTTCTCTCTCTTTCCTCAATGTATTTTTGAACTAAGAAAAGGACTTCTTGGACTGCTCCAAGTCAGTTATTACCTTGTCCATGTTATCTTCTGAGGTGTGGAATAGTGCAGTCTCAGCTCTCAGGGTTAGTCTTGGATCTTGGTATGTTCCCAACATAACAGTCGTTTCCATTATCATTTTACCAGGCATATCTCCTATTTCAACCCTATTTTCTGTTCTCTTTATTATCCTATTTGTAGCCCTGTCATAAAACACAGTGTTAAAATCAGGGATTTCTTCTCCTTTTTTATGCACAAAGGGGACCAACTTCAGTGTGGGGACCATGGGTGTGCTAGCAACAGGTAATTGTGGGTCCTGAACCTCAAGGTTCTCCATGTCCTGGGTCTTCCCTGCAGCTGTTTCAGAAGCTGACTATTCCGTCTGTGTCAACTTTAGCCTTTTAGCTTCTTGCTTTTGAAGCTCCTCATCCAGCTTCCTTTTCTTTTCTTCTTCTTCTTTTCTACCGGCTTCCTCTGCTTCTTTTTCTTTCTCAGCTGCTTGTTGAGCAGCTCTTGTTTTCGCTTCTTCTTCTATATGCATCCATCCTATAGCTTCTTGTGCCAACCTTTGAGCTTCTTCATTTCTCCTTTTGGATTCTTCATCAGCCTTAGCCTGTTCATCCCCCTTCCCACCTTTTGTGGTGATCTTGTTCTTGAATCTTCTCCTCAGTGGTGTCATGTTCAGGGCATTTCGGAAGACAAATTCTTCCCTATCAAAATGGTGGGTATACTCAAAATGCACATTGTGCTCTTTACAGTGTTCAGCCACTTTGCCTTGAGTATCATTCCTACGGAAGGGCATTTCGCCAAAATGAAATATTTCCAGTTCTTCTACAAATTCATCGGCTTTCTTCACTTTGGTGAACTTGTAGCTTCCTAGCTTGAAGGGAAAATGGGGATAGGCTGTCTTCTTGTGCTCAAATAGAAAACTGCCTATTTAATCTAGGAACACTTGTCTGACTACCTCCTTGTGAATAATGTAATTAGTTGTGTATTTGGGAAGTGGTGAAGGTTCTCTCGAACCTCCAAACATCCTAAAGTACAGGCCATTTTTAGTCAAATAGTATTCTTCATACTCCGCTATTACTTGAAGGGCCTCCTCCGACATACAATCACACTCCTTCAGAAAAATGAGTGTGTATAGAGGCATAATGAAGTGCTCACAGAATTCTCTATAATGGCTATGAGATTTATGTGCCCATAATGGTTTATAAGCATCATAGACAGGCATTCTTTCCCTGTCCCAGATGCACCTGAGACCAGGGAAAGGCTGGTTGCATAATATACAGTCTATAAGTATGGAACTCATATAGAATTCTGATCTCTTCTGGGCCACTCCTTCCAAAGATGAGGCCAAGCAAGATGAAAGACTATTTGATACAAGGCTAGCCTAGTTGAAAATTGTCCCCTGGGTTGCAACATGAAAAATGATGGGAATCCACTCTAACTTAAAGAATCTACCATGTGCTCTTCCAAAAATCCGGTTCAGCATCAAAGCTATGAACCTGTAGGGAGCCCTTAAGCTAGGTGTATCGTAATCACCTGTTGGTCTGTATCTGTAATGTTTTCCTTGCAACCTCATCCTTTTAAATGTCTCCACCAGATCCATCCTAATGTTTTTTAGCCAATCATAAGATAAAAAGACTTGGGCCTCTGACAGGTGGTAAGCCAACGCTACATATCCAGGGCTATATGCAACATAGCCTTGTCTTTCAACATTTTCCAAAATCATTGTTGTGACATCTGCCCGGGGCAGAATCCATCCGATTACCTCAGAGCATGGGAACAACTCTGGTCTGGTGGCGATCTTCATCAGTGAAGATCTTTCTATATTGGCATATATGGACTCTTCTTCTAAGCCCATGTTAGGAACCTCTCTGCGGGTGATCAATCTATATACTTCCCCCCACTGATATTCAGTTTCGATATCAAAAATGCACTTAGTGTCCTCATATATATATTCTATCTTGGTGACCACTTCTACTTCTGGCTCTTCTTCGACCATAGGGGCCTTCTTCTTTTGTCTCTTATACATTGTGAGCTCTTCGTGCCATAAAATTATAAAATTAAGCCCTTTTGGCTGAGTGACAAACTTGTATACATCAATGTGCAGTGTGTCATGTCTTCCATGCTCAACATGATAGCAATCAGTCAATGAAGTAAATAAATGCATGTATAGCCTGAAATGGCCTAACTATAGAATTATTAAAACCCAATGTGCAGCGTTCAGTGACTTAGTTTATGTCTATCATGATGAAACATAGTTATATACAGTAAAATGTGCAATCTACCACTACTGTAGGATATTAAACAATTCTATCAACCATATTCAAAACAACAATAGATCTACATTAATATGCAACAAATCTCGCCTCTCTGTGCACGCCATGGTTTTTTCGCTGCGCGGGGAAAACAGTTGTAACTACGTGATTTTATTCAACGGCACCATGCTCACCCACTAAGAGTAATGACATATCCCTTTCAGCATGCTAGGGGCTCAACACTAAGCTCGATTGAGGTCGCGCGGAACCGCGTGATGAAAACGATTGGGGTTCAAACGACATGGAAGCCCAAAACTGCACAAATAGTCCCAAACCCCCAAGGAAGGCCGTGACAAACCTATCTCCTGCCCACCATCATTACATAGGGTAGTTTGGTGCAGACAGCGTAATGGCCATCTGCGCCAAACCCCCTCACTCTCTATGCACAGGGTTGCAAAATAAATGGCGGTGAGGGGAAAACTACTCCGCATGTCAAACCGCCCTCCCATGGTCTACTATGATACAAAATTCTCCAAATATATAGGCAATTATGGGGTCGAGTAAATGGCTGGGAAAACAAACCATCGTAGCAAGCATAACCCCCAAACGCTCAACGGAAAGGGAAAGGAAAACGAAGCCTACCTGGCACTGATGTGTAACCGACGATTAAGGTAGGCCAAAGGCAGTCGAGCTTCCACAGCTACCACCTAGACACGGGTACCAGCACTAGGGTCCAAACAAGCTCGAGTACTAGAAAGAACGAAAGCGACAGAGCATGGCGGTCAAAAAAATAACAATAGAATAATCTAACACCTCGACCCCACATATATAGTCAACCACAATGGGCGAGCAAAGATCGAACGGCGGAGAGATTTTGAATCGAAAGATGAAATCAAACTCCCTTCCGCAATGACGGATGATCGAAGCGCCAAGCCATCCGCAACGAGTAAAGTTAAGTTGGAAGAAACACACATACACATCAAAAGGGCTAGCATTTCTTTCATCCGCAATGGCGGAACCGTAAAGCGCATCATCGTCCGCAACGTCGGGACTTAAGTTGGAAGAAGAACGTCTAAAAGATCGGCAAGGAAAATCGTTCGGCAGCCGCAACAGCGGAGCTAGCAAAAGGTCCGACCTTCCGCAATGGCGGGCTTAAAATGACTCAAAGGGCCAAAAGGGGAAAAATTCTGACAGCCACAATGGCGGCAGCTGAAGACTCATGGGTTCGATGTAAACAATCAAAGTGGGAGCAAAACTTCAAGCCATAGTTGGGAGAGATTGCGATTTGCCGTTCGCAACGCCGAAAGGAGAAGGCTCCCCGCAGCCGCAAGGGCGGAATCCCGTGACTTATGGGATCGATGGAAATGGAAAATGGACCCAAAACATCAAAGCACTGATCGGACGAGGAAGCAGTTTTCCTTCCACAGTGGTGGAGAAAGAAATGATAAAAGTTCCAATGCAAAAACACAAAAGCAGCCGATGAAAATCAATCGAAATGGGAGAAAAGTCGAAGTTAAAACCGAAAGTCTATCCGCAATGGAAGATAAAGAAATCACAAGTGCTTCCGATTCAAACATGCTATAAATGCATTTAACAAGAGCAATGAAGTTTGATCAGACATTGGATATTTTCAAGTGTTAAAGCAAGTGGTATATCAATCCAAACATAGGAAAACAAAGAAGAAAATCAACTAATCCAAAGCAAAGGAGGGTCCTAAATTTTTTTGGAATTTTGGGAAATTGTTGCAGTTGCAACAATTGGCGACTACCTGGTGAATCCTATATTTCTAAATTAACTCCTTCCCAGTGCAAGACCGTCTAAATAAAAATTGAAATATTCTAGATGTTTGTATCCCTAGGCTGGCCAACTTAGGCATTTAAACCATTGAGAAATAGTCCATTCTTTGGGAAATGGTAACATCAGAAATATTGCAAGTCTAAATGACTCTTTTGAGGCCTAATAAATGAGGTTTATTTTACCCATCCTTAGGTAGTTTCATGTTTGGATGCCACAGGATTGTAATAGATAGTAAACATCATTATCCTTTTGTTCCTCATTCCCATGCCAATTGCACTTTTGTGCCATTAGAACTTTAGTTCTTTTGAGTCTTCCATTTTCCTTTCTTTCTGAATTTTATTGAGGCTCCTCTATCCCATAGTGCCCTCTTGTGTGAGAGAAGAATTGGCATTTCATCTCACGGACGGAGAGGAACTTTCGGCAATTTGAAATTCATGCTTTATGATATTTTGCTTTGATATGTCTTGTTTCTTTTAAGGAGTTTTGAATCTTGATAGCTTTTAGATTTTTTTGAAATTATGGCATGGGATCATTTATATATGATATACCGTTTACTCTGCTTCCTTTCCGTGGGTCTTTCACTGTCACCCCTTTGGATATTAAGATGTGAAATGGATGGAGCCTCGAACTAGTATTCCAGACCTCTTTTACTTCAGAGTTATTTACAGGGGTTAAGTAAGACTTCAATGAATGCATGGCCATTTAGGGACACTGCTACTAGGAGACATTCTATACTTCAAAGCACAGTCTTTTGCTCAATATTTTAGTTAGTAAAGAACCCTGATGTTTCCATTGCAACCAAAATTCTACCTCATTATTCAAAACCAAAAGAACTACTAATAAAGCAGTGAAAAAGACATCATTAAAGCTATACATTAAAATAGAACAACCTCAAATCAATAATCAAAGCATTAAAGCAAACCAATCAATTTATTTATGTACAAAGCAAAAAGAAAAAGAAAAAAATGCCCGCCCTTAAGAATCTTCAATCAAACTAGTTAAGGGGTGGGATGGATTATAGACATAAGATATCTAACCATGGTCTAGCTGGGCTATTTTTGCAATTGAACACATGTCTACAATCCTACATTCATCTTCATCATCCTGAGGAAATTGAAGAAGCTCAGGCTGATAGTTAATCTTAGAACTGGCCTTTCTTGAGGTATGATGTCTTGGTTTAAGCTCAGTCAGATAATTTCCCAGGACAGAATCAGCAGAATCATTACCTTCCCCCATTTTAGTGATAGTATGCTTCATGTAAGGCTCTCTCAAAATCTTAATATTATTTGGGGTACCCATGAGAGGCAACAATAAATGAGACCAATCTGAAGCAAAATAGATTTTTAACGTGGCAGACCAATCTCTGTTGAGAATAAGCCCATATCCACTAGGTATGTCAGCAACAGTAATGTCAATAAATTGACAAATTTTGTTGTTTGCAGACAAGCGAATGAGGACATTTCTCATTTCTCCCACTACTTTGATACCTGTGCTGTCTAATTGCGTTACTTCACAAAATGTGGACTTTGGCTGTCCATTAATCTTTTTGCAAATCTCTAGTGGCATAAAATTCACCACTGATCCAGAATCTACTAAGCAATTATGCACATTATGATTCAGCATTTCTAGGGTCAAAAGAAAAGGTGGGGTATCAGCTTTCTCTTCCCAACCTAGTTCTATGTCTTCTTCTCCTAGTTGGTTTTGAGTAGGTATAACCTCTTCAAGCTCTCCAATTTCATTAGTGTTTCCCCCATTAACACCTACCTGTTCTTCTATAGTTTTGATAGGCTCACTAATTGGTTTGGTTTCCTGGTTGACCGCAGTGACTTTAGGTGTTTTATTTTTAACATTCACGTCTACCTGTCTCTTGACATTCTTTTGCAGTATTTTGATCTTTGAAATTGTTAAATCCATGTCCTCTGTTGATGTAGGTGTGCATTCAGTTTTGGGAGCGCTCTCTTTAGTGTAAAACAGTGAGATACCATTCCATGAAAACATAGTGTCATTATCTTGTTTCTCCATAGTCTTCTTTTCATTTTCCTCTTTGCCACTGTCCTTAGTTAATCTAGAATCTAGCAGCTGATTCATAACCAATGTCATCAAATTCAACCATTGATGTCACTTCTTTTCCGAATGAGGTTGTTGGTGAAAAGTGCAGAAATTATCACCCCCTACTTCTGTTATGTTTACTGATGGTAAATTTGGTGGAGGTATTTTCCATTGGTTGCTATCCTCTCTTTTTTGTTAGTAGGGTTTGTGATTTTTCTGAGCTTCCCTCCCTTTCTCCAGATCTATTATTCTGTTGGATAGATTCTGCATCATGTTCAGCATTCCTTGATAATCATGTGATTGTTCCTCTTTAGGTTTAAACAGCAACAACATTCTTCTATTTGTAGTTTTCTCTCCAAGTAAATCAGGATAATCTTCTACACTTTCCCTTTCAGCCTCTACCCTTTCTACCTCTTCATAAGTCTCTACCAATGTAGGTTTGGCTTTCACCTTGGAAAACATGGCCAACTCAGGTCCTAGGGCTGAGGTATAATATTCAATTAAGACTTTGTCTGAGGGTCTATCAGATTCAGCAAAGTTCTTTAGGTATATTGAAAATCTTTGAGTGAAACTACGTACCTTCTCATTCTTCTCTTTCCTTAACAAACCAAGACCTTTCATCAATGAGGCATGTGTTTTTTGGGTTGTGTATTTACTTCTGAAAACCATTTCTAAGGTGTCCCAATCAGGAATAGAGTTTGCAGGCAGAGAAAAATACCATAAAGCAGCTGCCCCTTTCAAGGTAAGAGGAAATAATCTACAGACAACATCTTCGTACTCCCCAGCCCTTAAACCTTCTACCGCCAAATAGAAACTTTGTAAGTGGTCATCTACAACAATCCTTTCCTCAAGGTCAAAATTAGGCAGCAGCTTACTAAAAGCTTGAGGTAGGTTATGCAATGGAGGTGTGAGGTTCAAAGGGGTTCAAGCTTTCCATGTCGGTAGAGGGTTGGGCTGATTTGCATTTATGCCAGCCATAGGCACAGGTACAAGAACAAAGTCTAAATAGAGAGCAATGTAGGGTGAGAACAAGCTTTCTTACTTTAAATGTATAACCGGAACCTGTAAGTACTTGGGTCAGGTTACAAGATTCAAACATCTGCTGGTAAGGTAATATTAGGAAATATGTTCCATGGCCAGCCATGCACTGGCGGCCCCCTTCTAGTGCCAGAACTGTTGACGCCTGGAAATTCGCAAGCAACAACAAAAAGGGATTCTCCCCAGTCAATGTTCCTAACTAGCCTGTGACTGTTTGGTATGGGGAATCCATCTGGTTTGCGGTATGGCTACCGTAGGTCAAAGTAACAAAAAACAAAGGTTTTACTGGTTGCGGCCCGGTCCACCGTGTATATTTTTGTATTTTTTGACTTAAATATGAAATGCATATGACTACTTAACCATGCAGGGTGATAGGGATGCAAGGAGCATTCACAATGTGATGCGCAGGTTCTTACCTCTCGTCTTAGGCTCACAAGCTTCTAAATCACATGTGCAGAACTAAAACTAACTATCTATCTACCTATCTATCCATGGGGAGCAAAATATAATTTAATTATGAGTAATGTGTATTGTGCATGCATCATAAAGAGAAATTACAGGTACCTGATGTTTCTTTCTACAACACATGAACGATTAAATATATTTCAACAATCAGATAGCCAATTGTTTTATGAACATCATACATTACTCCTGGTGGTAATTCCACAAAAATAAACCAGAAATCATTTAAACAAGAACATAGGTTCTAAGAGTTAGAACGATCTCACGGTTAATGGACAGAAACTAGAAAAACAAAATAGTTCATCTTTCAGGCATCCACATCATAACATTTGAAAGTGCCACCAATGTTTCTCCAACAGGCAAACAATGCTTCTTTATTGCAAAGAGAAATAGTTCCTCTTACAATATCGTTTCCATGTCTCACTGGGAAAAATCCCCTTTTCCCTCTTATTCTACTACATTTATACAAAAAGGCAAGATGGTTGGGCTGCCCAAAGTAACATTTTGGCTTCCCAACTCTTTGTTTCCCAACGCTTGAATTTTCTCAAAGGTTTTTTCACAAAAGGTTACATATTACAAACATGATCGATCCTTTATGAGGAGGGTCCCACTTGGGCATCTAAAAACTTCTTCCATGCCGAAGCATCAGAGGCAATGACCTCAAACGTGCAGGGTTCCAAAAACTAAATGTTGATTTCAAATTTTTCAGCCTGGTTCTTTATAGCCTCAACTCTGGCTACGCTCAACCGAAGCTGGTCTTCCAAAATCTGCACACTTACAGCTGAATGGCCCACTTCACTTCTCAGAATATGGCCATCAATGGCCTTAATGTGCTGCATTCTTGCTTCTTCATCCTGATGTCTTTTCTGCTACATCTCCACAAATGAATTGTGGTCTGGGAAATCATCCAGCCTCTGCTGGGCTTCTACCTGGCACCGGTTGTATGTAATGAGGAATCTCCTAAAAAATTCCATGCAGGCTCCCTTTGTCTTCTTGACTGCTTTCTTGAAATCCTCTGCGATGTTAATAGTAAATTCTATGAAGTCATAATCCTGCTTGAGGGCTTGTTTATATTTTGGTGGCAGCTCTGCTGGAGTTTCTTCATTTCTTTCCAACCTCTCCATTCTTGCAGTCAGGACCTCGAGGATGTCCTGATATCTATCCACAAAGTAAGATGCAGTTTCCAATATCTCTTCCAATCGGCCATCGATCTGAATCACTCTACATCTCTCCTCTTCAACATCAGTTTGTAGTTGCAACATCTTGGATTTTTGGGCCAGGACATGCTCTTTGAATGGCTGGAGGTTAACATGCTGCTCCCTTGCTTCCTCCAGAGCAGCTGTCAGAGAAGAATACTGCTCTTGATGTTTCTCTTTCTGCTCTTGGGAGTGCATCTCATTGGCCTGTAAGAAAATCCTTTGCTGCTCTTCTAGCTCTTCTACCTTCTCCTGCAACCATTCCTTTTCTATCTTCAGCTCTTGACATTCTTTCTGCACTTTCTCCAGAGCTTCCTGTGTATTTTCCATAACCTGTCTTTCTACTTGGAGGGCCTACAATTCAGCCTTAGAAGCCTTGATCTCCCTCTGCATGTCTTCATACTTCCGCTTCAGCCTATTGCTTTCTTCTCTCTCTTTCCTCAATGTATTTTTTAACTGAGCAGAGGACTTCTTGGACTGCTCCAAGTCAGTTATTACCTTGTCCATGTTATCTTTTGAGGCGTGGAGTAGTGCAGTCCCAGATCTCAGGGTTAGTCTTGGATCTTGGTTTGTTCCCAACATAACAACCGTATCCGTTATCATTTTACCAGGCATATCTCCTCTTTCAACCCTCTTTTCTGTTCTCTTTATTATCCTCTTTGTAGCCCTGTCATAAAACACAGTGTTAAAATCAGGGATTTCTTCTCCCTTTTTCTGCACAAAGGGGACCAACTTCAGTGTGGGGACCATGGGTGTGCTGGCAACAGGTAATTGTGGGTCCTGAACCTCGGGGTTCTCCATGTCCTGGGTCTGCCCTGCAGCTGTTTCAGAAGCTGACTGTTCCATCTGCGTCAACTTTAGCCTTTCAACTTCTTTCTTTTGAAGCTCGTCATCCAGCTTCCTTTTCTTTTCTTCTTCTTCTTTTATAGCAGCTTCCTCTGCTTCTTTAGCTGCTTCTTTTTCTTTCTCAAGTGCTTCTTGAGCATCTCTTCTTTTCACTTCTTCCTCTGTATGCAGCCATCCTGCAGCTTCTTGTGCAAACCTCTGAGCTTCTTCATTTCTCCTTTTGGCTTCTTCATCAGCCTTAGCCTGTTCATCCCCCTTCCCACCTTTGATGGTGATCTTCTTATTGAATCTTCTCCTTAGTGCTGTCATGTTTAGGGAATTTCGGAAGACAGATTCTTCCCTATCAAAATGGTGGGTATACTCAAAATGCACATTGTGCTCTTTACAGTGTTCAACCACTTTTCCTTGAGTATCATTCCTACAGAAGGGCATTTCGCCAAAATGAAATCTTTCCAGTTCTTCTACAAATTCATTGGCCTTATTCACTTTGGAGAACTTGTACCTTCCTAGCTTGAATGGCTAAGGGGGATAGGCTGTCTTCTTGTGCTCAAATAGAAAACTGGCTATTCCATCCATGAACACTTGTCTGACTGCCTCCTTGTGAATAATGTAATCAATTGTGTATTTGGGCAGCAGGGAAGGTGCTCTCGAACCTCCAAACATCCTGAAGTACAGGCCATTTTTAGTCAAATAGTAGTCTGCATACTCCGCTATTACTTGCAGGGCCTCCTCCTACATACAATTACACTCCTTCAGAAAAATGAGTGTGTATAGAGGCATAATGAAGTGTTCACAGACTTCTCTGTAATGGCTGTGATATTTATGTGCCCACAATGGTTTATAAGCAGCATAGAAAGGCATTCTTTCCCTATCCCAGATGCACCTGAGACTAGGGAAAGGCTGGTTGCATAATATACAGTCTATCAGTATGGAACTCATATAGAATTCTGATCTCTTCTGGGCCACTCCTCCCAAATCTGATGCCAAGCAAGCTGAAAGATTATTTAATACGAGGCTAGCCCAGTTGAAAATTGTCCCCTGGGTTGCAACATGAAAAATGATGGGAATCCACTCTAACTTAAAGAATCTACCATGTGCTCTTCCAAAAATCCGGTTTAGCATCAAAGCTATGAACCTGTAGGGAGCCCTTAAGCTATCTGTATCATAATCACCTATTGGTCGGTATCTGTAATGTTTTCCTTGCAACATCATCTTTTTAAATGGATGCACCACATCCATCCTAATGTTGTTTAGCCAATCATCAGATAAAAATACTTGGGCCTCTGGAAGGTGGTAAGCCAACGCTACATATCCAAGGCTATATGCAACATAGCCCTATCTTTCAACATTTTCCTGAATCATTGTTGTGACATCTACCCAGCGCAGAATCCATCCGATTACCTCAGAGCACGGGAACAACTCTGGTCTGGTGGAAATCTTCATCAGTGAAGATCTTTCTATATTGGCATATATGGACTCTTCTTCTAAGCCCATGTCAAGAACCTCTCTACGGGTGATCAATATATATACTTCCCCCCACTGATATTCAGGTTTAATACCAGAAATACACTTAGTGTCCTCATATATATATTCTGTCTTGGTGACCACTTCTACTTCTGGCTCTTCTTTGACCATAGGGGCCTTCTTCTTTTGTCTCTTATACATTCTGAGCTCTTCCTGCCATAAAATTGTAAAATTAATCCCTTTTGGCTGAGTGACAAACTTGTATACATCAATGTGCAGTGTGTCATGTCTTCCATGCTCAACATGATAGCAATCAGTCAATGAAGTAAATAAATGCATGTATAGCCTGAAATGGCCTAACTATAGAATTATTAAAACCCAATGTGCAGCGTTCAGTGACTTAGTTTATGTCTAGCACGATGAAACATAGTTATATACAGTAAAATGTGCAATCTACCACTGCTGTAGGATATTAAACAATTCTATAAACCATATTCAAAACGACAATAGATCTACATTAATATGCAACAAATCTCGGCTCTCTGTGCATGCCATGGTTGTTTCGCTGCACGGGGAAAACAGTGGTAACTACATGATTTTCTTTAATGGTTCCATGCTCACCCACTAAGAGTAATGACATATCCCTTTCAGCGGGCTAGGGGCTCGAAACTAAGCTCGAATGAGGTCGTGCAGAACCGCGTGATGAAAATGATTGGGGTTCAAATGACACGGAAGCCCAAAACGGCACAAAAAGTCCCAAACCCCAAGGACCAGTTTGGCGCAAACAGCATAATGACCGTCTACACCAAACCCCCTCACTCTCTACGTGCAGGGTTGCAAAATAAACGATGGTGAGGGGAAAAATACTCTGCATATCAAACCGCCCTCCCACAGTCTACTATGATATGAAATTATCCAAATATATAGGCAATTACGGGGTAGAGTAAACGTCCAGGAAAAGAAACCACCGTAGCAAGCATAACGGCCAAACGCTCAACGGAAAGGGAAAGGAAAATGAAGCCTACCTAACACTGATGTGTAACCGGCGTGTAAGGAGGGATGAAGATAGTCAGGCTTCCACAACTGCCACCTGGACGTGAGTACTAGCACTAGGGTCCAAACAAGCTCGAGTACTTGACAGCATGAAAGCGACAGAGCATGGTGGTCAAAAAAATAACAATAGAATAATCTAACACCTCGACCCTGCATATATAGTCAACCATAATGGGCGAGAAAAGATCGGATGGTGGAGAGCTTTTGAATCGAAAGATGAAAGCAAACGCCCTTCCGCAACGGTGGATGATCAAAGCGCCAAGCCATCTGCAACGAGTAAAGTTAACTCAGAAGAAACACGCATACACATCGAAAGGGCTAGCGTTTCTTTCATCCGCAACGGCGGAACCGTAAAGCGCATCATCATCTGCAATGTCAGGACTTAAGTTTGAAGTGGAACGTCTAAAAGATCTAAAAGGAAAAGCGTTCGGCAGGTGCAACGGCGGAGCTAACAAAATGTATGACCTTCCGCAACGGTGGGCTTAAAATGACTCAAACGACTGGAAGGGGAAAACTTCCGACAGCCACAACGGCGGCAGCTGAAGACTCACGGGTTCGATGTAAACAATCAAAGTGGGAGAAAAGATTCAAGCCATATTCAGGAGAGATTGCAATTTTTCATCTGCAACGCTGGAAGGAGAAGGCTCCCCGCAGCCGCAAGGGCGGAAGCCCGCGAATTATGGGATCGATGGAAATGACAAACGGACCCGAAACGTCAAAGCACTGATCGGACGAGGAAGCAGTTTTCCTTCCGCAATGGCGGAGAAATAAATGATAAAATTTCTAATGCCAAAACACAAAAGAAGCTGATGAAAATCAATCGAAACGGGAGAAAAGTCAAAGTTAAAACCGAAAGTCTATCCGCAATGGCGGAGAAAGAAATGAAAAGTCCTTCCGATTCAAACATGCTGTAAATGCATTTAACAAGAGAAATGAAGTTTGATCAGACATTGGATATTTTCAAGCGTTAAACCAAGTGGTAGATCAATCCAAACATAGGAAAACAAAGAAGAAAATCAACTAATCCAAAGCAAAGGAGGGTCCTAAATTTTTTTGGAATTTTGGGAAATTGTTGCAGCTGCAACAAAGGTTTACCAGTCAAGCCACAGAATGGGTGTTGATAAGTGTGAGAAGATCATTAAAAAAACTAGAACCGAAAATCTCCTCTGCAAGAAAAGATCTACGACCAAAAGTAACCTGGATCCAACCAACATATAATAGAAGGGACAAAAAATCCACACCATCTGCTGAAGATTGACACAATAGCCCATAGAAGCATGTGGACTACAATATGATCTAGATATGTGTAAGAATCCATGATCTACAAGATTTATTGTTGGTTTCCAAATGAGCATCCAGTTCCTCAAAATGCCACAACATTAGTTGGTCTACCCTACCTTCAATGTGTTAACAAAGAATCAGAAAAAGAAGTTGGGACAAAACACCAAGAAAGCAGGAAGGGGTTTTGTAAGCTATGTTGATGAATAAAAAATTGAACCTACACTTGAAATCTAGAGAGAAGGTACCATTTAATGCAGAGAGGACATATCAGATGGAAAATCTCAAAAACATCTATTAGAGGTTACAAAGCACAACAGTAATATATATTGTACATGTGGGAGAAGAAATAAACATGTCTCAAAAACATGCTGCTGTTGTTGAATCAATGCACAGACAGTGTTGCTGGTGTTGAATGAATGCACAAGATTTTATCTCTGGGGCATCAAATGAAACAATTATTTAGAAGATATTTTGACCACGCCCCACATGGACTCTGATACCAAACCTGCAGCAGTTGAGGAGGAAGAGTAGGGTTGTATCCTACTCATATTTAGGATGATGATGATGCTCCTCCAATAGTAGAGTAGGAAGAAAGACAGAGCCATAATAGTTCTTTGCAATGGATGGGTCACAGACATAATAGTTCTTTTCAATGGATGAGTCACGTTAGAATTAGTATGAGTCATATCCTTTTTAGTGAAATCCTTGATTCAACCAAACTAAAACCCATAAACGCCCAATCCAAAACAAGGACAAGATGGTGTCCACTTGAGGCTAAATTGTTGACGAAAACTCCCCAGAATGGGTGATCTATCCCAAAAACCATCGATTCCCTTTGCCAAAGGAGAAGGTTGAAAAATAAATGAGATCATATGATTATTCCATTACATCTTAAATGAGAAATGACATCATCCGATTATACCATTACATCCAAAATGACATAGGAAAGGGTTAATAATAAAGTAGATACGGCTGATAAAATGACAAAAGCGACACAGTTTTGTGGGTTGAAAATTGACTAAAAATAGATATTTTGGTAGAGACTCATTTCTAGATTAGATTTTATTTGGACAAACAAAAAAAATAAAAATGAAGAGACATGAGGAGACATAGATGCACACATGTGTGGAGTGGAGTAGCATGGCTTTTATTTCCTCATACATTCTTTATTCTTTTGTATTTGTGGTGAATGCCTTAGATATGTCATTAACATATTGCTAAGGAGATTTCATATCATATAAAGACAAATACTAAATTAGGAAGACAAAGCAAAGAAGAGAACATCAGACTAGACACGTAATTCTCTATCAAATGTCCTTCCCAGAGAAGAGCGTTCCAGACATCCAAATCCATTTTCCCTTTAGGTGACCACCGTTCTCTATCACAAATAGACGCGGGCATAAATGCCTACTCTTTAGACTCAAACACCAATATCCATATTCAAGAAAGAAACAACACACCAAACAAGAAGATACGATCCATCTTGAAAGCACGAAACGAGAAGACGGACCAGCAAGCATAAATGCCATGGCCATGGAAAGAGGAGAGGAAATTGCAGAAGTGGAAATGCCATAAATGCTGAAATGGAAAGATTGTGATTGTGATTGCCCACTTTCCATTGTTGGTTCTCTCCATTCCCTATTCAATCCAAAGTGTAGAAATTTTTTAAAAGGAAACAACATAAAGCAAAAATCAATCTGAAGCTTAAAAAGGAAACAACCTAAAGCACCAATTAAACAAGAAAAATGGAAACAAATTTATATATAAAAATATATATTATATATTTGTCAAAATAGGTTGTGTTAAATTGTTCTTTCTCAAAGGTGTAAATGAAAAAATTATGGAATCTCTATTTATTGAATTATAAATTATATATTTTGTTATAATTTATTGACATTTAGAAAATATATTTTGTTAAAATATAGCTTTTAGAATTGTGTTTTTTCTAAATATAAAAAGAAACATGGTGGAATCTCTCTATATTAATGGGTTTTTTTCATTATAAAAAAATATGTAATTTGTTATTCATAAGAATCAAAATTAGATCATAGTTGTTCGTGTAAAATCCCCTTCAAAGTAGGCTAGAAGACAGTATTGAAGCCCTGGGAAAAAAATTACAATATCCAAAAATAAACGAGAGGGACTCTACGCATCAACCTGTAGAAATAAAAAATGTGGAAAAGATAAAATAACTATTAGACAAAAATAGCAGGGCTCTAGAGAGTTGTCATATAGATACAACATAAAACAGTCCAAGGCAAAACCGAAATGGAGAAACTAGAAGCAGGTAAAGTGACCTTAAACAATCATGATTCTGTTGGAGTACTTACATAAGTGAAGAATACCAGGGAAGTATCCTATCGCAATATTTGATAGGTTGTACATGTCAGAATTGAACTCCCTGTACAAGTGCCTGGAGGATAAATAAAGAAAACAATTATGTAGGAGCCCAATCCTTTTCAACCAGCAATCATAACTCTGTGATTGCAAATTGGTGAGACCGCTGGCCAAATTAATTATGACCTTTGAGTCACAAAAAATAAAAATCTAGAGAATTTTTTTTTTGTGAACCATAAAATCCCCCATAAGGCTTAAAGTTCAGCAAAAGTATTAGTGCCACTCCCAACACCCATCCCTATCTTGAAACCATGAGAGTCATCTAAAAGGAGGATCATGCTAGTGCCACAATTTCCATCCTAGTCAGCCCCATCAAAGAATCCATATATGGTATCAGATTCCAACACCGGACCGATTCAAATATTTTAAACTTTTGGGGCACAATGTCTGTTCCATTACAGAAAACCTGCCACAATATAAGAAACAAGTAAACATCCTTGCAAATTTTAATCACTTCTTCTAATGTCTACTTCAGTTTTCCTTTGGAGCGTGTGAGGAATGTCAATGTGCAAAAACAAGTGACATTTGCAGATAGTGCAATTGCAAGAGGGTGCTCATGCTTTTCCCAGCTTGAAATCTCAAAATGCATATGATTATGAGTGCATAGGCTGGAGATGGTGATAATTGTAAATGTAAAGTGGAAGCAGTAACTCTGGCAGGATTGAGACCTATAAAAACCATAAAAACTAGTTATTTATTGGAGTGATGAACATGATCAGAGCAGTAAGAACCATACCTTTGAAGCGCTCCGACTGAACACTGCGAGATCCTGAACCAACTTATCGTTTGCAAAAATAGGGTATCGAGTGCAAAAACAGGGGAGCAGGGGTCGAGTGATACCTTCAGCCCACAAATCCGAAGTTGATGTGTTTTTTTGGCCATGCATTGGATGCATTTGGTAAGTCTACGTGGAGGAGGCGCATTTGAATGGTCTATTCTCGAGGGGATGTAGTGATATGATGCTTCTATCTAGGTATCTATATGGTACTGGTTCTAGTACCTAATTTGTAATTGACGTAGAAACCTAATTTTCCTTTGGAACACGCTTAATCGGGTTTGCTTCAATGTTGTAGCAGGGATAAATATGGTCAAGAGAAAATTCATGCAATTGATTTGTTGGATCTCTGAAGATCAAGGTGCATGGCACCAATATTACTAATAGAAGGTAGACAAGTTACAAAAATTACACTTCATTGTCAAATTTTCAATTTTCCATGACACAATTAAAAATGACTAACACAAATGAATAATTCATATTTTCTAGCTAGTCATTTTTTTATGCTGTCAATAAATTAGTCATTTATGTTAGTCATTTTTAACTCTGTCACTTATTATCTAGTCATATTTATTAACTGGTGACTAAACTAGTCGTTACATTAGAGGAAATTTCAACTCAAAATGGGCTTTTAACTTTGATTCAAATTCCATGTCATCATGTGTTATCCAATGAAATTGCTTTAAATTTGAAATACCGTATAGGTTTTAAACACTTTTTTTAATATAAATTTGGGGATAGGTATCATAAAAAAAACTACTTTTTTTGTTTGTATTTTCGACATATCTCCCCATGTTTTTACTCAAATTTCGATCGGGAGAGCTCATTGGATGTGGAATTAAATTTCACATGCAACGAGTACCCACTCGACATACTTTTGAAGGACCCCGCTACCCCAAAAACAATAAATACCACTTGATATATTTTTTTAGGTATTTATTGTTTTTGGGGTAGAGGGGTCTATCAAAAGTATGCCGAGTGGGTACCCGTTGGATGCGAAATTTAATTTTGCATCCAACGAGCTCTCCTGATTGAAATTCGAGTAAAAACACAAGGAGATATGTCGAAAATACAAACAAAAAGGTAGTGTTTTCTTTTCTTCCTCCAAAATTAATAAATATTATTTTATTATTTTAACTATTATTTTATTAATTCTTTTTAGGAGGCCCATTTTGAGTTGAAATTTCCTATAATGATTTTAGTCATTTATAGTTGGGTCAATCAAAATTGCTCATATTTAGTAGTAAATCACTTCAAAAACCTGTGGTGACTAGAATTTTTAGTCACCTAGTAGGTAATTCCTCATTTTGTACTAGTGTTAGCACAATACAATAATAAATCTCTGCATATGACTGCAAATACATAGAGCAGTCCCGGATACATAAGACTACAATGGCCATAAATAGGCATGGTATACAAAATGTGACATGTGTAGTCATCAGCATGTACAATATACAATAGATCAAAATCTCCTAAGTGGATGAAGATATACAACATATCACGATCTCCATAATAGTTGAAGATATCTGGTATACACTAGAATCAAATCATGAGAGCTAAAATCACATGAACACTGGCACGATCAAGGAGGTAGCATATATGGAGTGCGACCAAGTTGGAAGGTCTTCTACATGAACCGCTACGAGTACATGTCCTACTATGTGAATAGATTTGTTGAGGTCGAACATAGTAGTCCATCATATGATTATCGGTCATTGATGTATACCGTTAATAGATGCGAGATCACCCAACGATAATGAAAATTGAATTCAAGGTATAGAGTTCAATCTAACAATTGTGAATATATATGTTGAGGTAGAACACTTGGAATAATCCATCGATCAGGGGACATTGATGTATTCCCAAAACTGTCGATGGCAAGAGAACCTACCACTGATGACTGTAAGTCTCAAGGCACTCAAATGACTCTAGAATCCTATTCCAGAATAATGATCTGATATCAACGGAATTGAATCCGTTGGAAGGAGGGAATTAAGGAATCCCCCATCAACCAACATGAGGTACTCAACAACACTGTATAATGTGGAAGAACAAGATGTGCATGAACTAGTAACAATACCAGGAATGGCTGACATGAAAAGTCAAGATAAGTGAGGAATGGCTGACTTAGGCTTCAACTTCCTTTGAACAAGCGCATAAAGGTGAATGGTGACTGAAGGTAGGAATCATGGACTTTATATGCAAAATGGGACATATCCATGGCATAGGAGGCATCAACAGAGGCTCCATAGGTACTAGAAGCTTAACTAGTCGGTGGAGATAAACTCAGAGTAACGAGTACAGCTCCTAAAGTCAAACTAATAACCAACCAATGGATGTGAGATACAGTGCTCTATTCTAAGGCAACACGATTCAACTGCTGCCAAAGATAACATATTTCATGTCCGTCTTTTTGGTTTTTTATTTTTTTGGACTTTTTCAGATATTTTGAAAAGCTTGAAAAAGAATAAAAGTGCTTTATAGTACAAATCTAGGAGGATAAGAGTGTCAGGGGGAAAGCAAACTAGTTCCAAGTAGTGGAACATGCCTATGCTCAATTGAAGGATATATGTGTAGGATAACGACACTCAAGGGAAGGTCTCCTCCCAGTGAAAGGGATGATCAAGCTACAAAAGATATGTAAAAAGGATATGCTTGGCTAGACATGAGACAAGCTCAGGCTATATGGTTGATAACTCAAAGTCAAGGAGCCGGCATAAAGCTCAAGAAGGCAAGAAAAACTCATGAAAATGTAATTACAACTTGATATATACAAGGGAGTCCCAAGGGAAATGGCCAGCATAAAGTTCAAGAGGAGTATGAAACTCTTGCTCAAAGACATGGTGGGACTAAAAAGACTCCCACAAGGAGAAATGTCGGCATGGGCACCAAATGAAATATGGAATCTAACTAGGGCACCCATGCATGGGACAACTCCACCATTCACATAATGCCAATTCTAATAGTAGCAAGACGGTTCTGTGACATCATGGAATGGGTTTGTACCTAAGGTTAAGATTAAATGGTCATAAGGTCATGCAAAATGCAGGCATATGTGAAATCCTAACCTATATGCCAGTTTAAACATGATACCTGTAATAGACATGAACGAGTGGAATTCTCAGTCAAACATCCCTCAAAACAGGGTCCTACAACATCATATTAGTCCAAATGGTCCAAAATGGTAAGAAATGGTCAAAAACTATAGGAAGTGGTAAAAATTTCAATTTTTTTTCTATAAAATAGTGAAAAATTAAAAATTTTCATACCATTTTGAAAATTCACCCACTATAGTACATTTGTAACTAGAATTTCAAGAGCTGATTCTGGGAGCATCGTCTGACCAAATCACTCCATGTTTGGTCCAGGTGATTACCCAAGCCCTTCTCCTTCAGTTTCATGAATTTTTTTTTAAATTTTAGTGGTCAATTTTGTTTTAGGACACCCCGAAATGTGTGTTTCAGGCCACGTGAAAATCGGGTCTTTTGTCGCGTATAGGGATGTGTATACGCAGAAAATAACATGGTACCCATGTACATATGCGAAATATTTTG
This sequence comes from Pseudotsuga menziesii, assembly GCA_001517045.1. NCBI lineage: Eukaryota > Viridiplantae > Streptophyta > Pinopsida > Pinales > Pinaceae > Pseudotsuga > Pseudotsuga menziesii. Next base: position 179,102 of record LPNX011102890.1, read on the forward strand.
AAAACACTCACGTACATGTCCACAAATTTTATTTTCAAACGTAAATACTGATGAAACTCAAAAAAATTGTGCAGGATGGTGCTAGAATGGAGAGAGAGGGAACATGGTGATGTCTAAGAGGAAGTACAAGGTAATGTGATGGATCAAAAAGCACTAAGGTATTGTGAGTTGTATAAGTTTTGGCACCTTATAAACTTAAGAGACAAGCCAAGGCTACTCCATCTGCTAGTATACTACGGGGATCCAAATTCTAAAACCTTTCTGTTGGATGGGATGTGACTTAGCATTGAGGTTGAGGAAATATATTTTATCATAGGTTTGTCTCGACGAGGGGAAATGGTGAACCTCTGATCCCATGGGCTAGGAGGTGGGATAACTATAGAGGAATACATAGCTATGTATTTCCTTCCCAATGCAGAGAAGGTTGGGAGTTAAATCCCAACAAACGCAATTCAGACCCTGGGGATGAAAGCCATACTATTTGAATTAGGAAAGATTGTAGGTTTAGTGTCACTCCAGCAGGCCTGAAGGCCAATGATGTTCTATCCAATAGAGTGCATGCGACCCATGATATATGACTGGAGTACATTCCTTCTAAGTAACATGAAGCAGCAACTCAGTTACTGTGAGATGAGTAGGATATAGAATTTTGGGTTCGACAACATACTGAGTGCATTCCTTTTTGAGAGGGTATTGAGGCTAAGTCCTAGAGTTGACATTTATCCACACGTAGTTAGGGATATGGCTCATCTATGCTAGGCCCATGTCATGTGGATACTGGGAGGGGGAAGGGTGTCCAACCCCTATCTAGCAGACTTCTTCCTCTGGTGGCGAAGACAGATCATCTCCATAGATGACTAACCCTATGCAGGGATAGACTTCTGCATAGATCAAAATATGCCCATACCACCAGGATCAACATATGGAGACATAGGTAATGAATCCCAACTCACTTTTTTTTTAGTTATTATTTATTTTTGTATTTTTTGATATGTGAAATAAAAAATACATGTTTTTGGTGTGATGACACATAATGAAACTCTGTCATGTACATGCAGATGTGGGACCACGACGGCCAGAAGGATTTCCTCATCATCGACGGAGGGGATGAGGTGATGATATTATGGGTGTGGATGCGGAGCAGATGCTCCAAATAATTCACACAAACTTCATTTGCTTGACACACAGGGTTCCCATGGTGCAAGTTGAGGACTTTCATGAGGCTATGCAGCTCCAGGTGGTTGGAGTACCATGGGAATGGGTTTGATTACTTCGTCGGCTAGCTAGAGTTATGGTGTGCTACCATGATCAATACCCTCCTCCACCTCAGGCCTAGATACCTAGGTGTATATTTTGTATGACCATGTAGTGTATTTTGGTGGCTCAGAAGCCCCAATTTTGTATATGAAACTTATGTATTATGATGTCACCTTTTGGACTTAATGAAATAAATATTTATGATTATTGATTATTTATTCTATTTATATGTGTAAAATGTGTTTGTGAAATAATTATGGTTTATGAAACAAATGCCAATTTATTACATAGTTAGCATATGAATCAGCAGCTTGATTAAAATTTATTGGAATGTGAATGTATGCTATACTCTCAAATTTTTGTTCTAGAAACCTTACATGCAATAATATTCGTAACAATGTCAGATCACTAATACGATACAAGAAATTAAGTTGTGAGACCACTAACAACGAATCAGGACGTACCGCAATAGAAATAACACCATGTGAAATGGAATCCCTAATAACTCAATCACAACACTATATTCAGCAACATTGTTCAATGAAATCCATAAACATATGCCTCCTAAAGACAACACTTGACCCATAGGAGTATAGATCACCCAAGCAACCGAAGCTGATTTTTGAGTGTGGTGGCTGTCGAGCACCCAATATGCAAGTGGATTACTACTAACATATAGAGTGTACAATATTTATTGTCAACCCGGGAAAGTCTTGTATTTCAAGGATAACATGCACAGTATATGCTTAAACACAAAGTCACTGTAATTGAACAATAATATCCTCTGTTCAGCTATGCTCATCCCAAGAATCTACTTAATCCAGTTATCTTCTAAGCAATACAATCACAATTACCATCTGCTATGCCTTGATCTAAGAATGGAAAGATAAGAGTCACATCTAAGTTACAATTGGAGATGAAAGGAAATACTATTCACATCATTGAATGATTAACTCACCTATCCAATCCGATTGTCCTAGGAACCCACAAGCATAATTGAAATATTGATCTAGGAATTCAAATACAAAGATTTAGTTCAGCTATTGTAGGAAACTGAAGTGCAGGAATGAAATTCGGTAATCATAACAGTAAAAGACAAATTGCAAAGATTCATGGAATGACAACTAAAGATCTGAGGATGAACAGAGCTATTATAGTTACCACACGAATTGCATAAGAAATAATTACCTACCCAGTCGACTGTCACGCTATACCACTACAGATGTCGAAGGAATGCAATCACAACACACTATAAATCCACACTTGTTATAGATTCTTGTGGAAAAAATAAAATTAACATAACATCACACGACAAAGGAATTGAAAAGTCCTAATTTAACTCATCAATCCCTGTGGAAGGCGGGCCTAGCCTTCACACAGAGATGTTGGCTGAACAAACGTAAAACCCTTCGATCAGAAGTAACTCCTTGTATTAAAAGACAAAGTGATTACACAATTCCTCCTCACAGCTAAGACAGTAAATTGATTATATGTTCAGCAACCCCTAGATCGAAACAATTCTCCATATTTATACCATGTAGATCATAACATCCTATCCTATTATGGGGTAGCCATGAAGATCTCTGATCTTCAGGCGCCCTAAATGACAACAGCTGTTACAAACATGGCGGGATGAAAAATAGGAAACATAGGAAAATTGTTAATCACCCCAGGAGTGACGATATCTTTAGATCACGGCTACACATGAGTAGAAATGCACTATTGACCCCCAAATATGATGCATTTTGTTATAGCTTCCTTGTCACAGCTTTGTCCGGGATATCGCACTGGAACCGCATTCTTTGGGTGATGATAGGATGGATGGGGATCAGCTTAAGCAGTTAGTGCCCATCCTTTTCGTATCTTGTTCAGCCCAATATTTCTATAGTCCACTTATTCAAAATACCTTTATAAACCATAATATGTTAGCGCATTAAGAGATACAAATCCTTAATTGTCACAATCATAAGTATTAATAAAATAAAACAATGACCAATCATACCTTGGTAGTTTGAAGAGAAAAGTGGGGATAAAATGTTTAATTGATATGCTGGATAGGGTAGGATAGAACAAGAAGAGGTAATTCAGGGTGGTCAAAAGAGGCCATTTCTGGGCTCAACATCTCCCCCCAACTGTCCTATTGCATTTCCTCATGCAACAACCTCCATTATTCTGAATCTAACTCTTGCATTGACCTCTATTCGTGAAGAGAGGAGAAGTTGTAGGGTAACTCAGGCACCCCTTCTTTTTATATGAACCCTCTGTGAGCAATCCAATATCTCCATCATCGCTGCTCCTCTACCTTAGTTAGCGAGAAGTCCATCCTATATGGTTTTTTTGGCCACCATATGAGGGGGAATTTAAATTTCAAACCCAACCAGTTAGCCCCACATTCCCTGATACATCCAACATAGCCCTCGACCCTGAAAAGTGCCTGTTCAAAATTCCTGAAACAATAGGGGCCTCGACTTCTGAGTATAGGAGAGGACACCTACCATCTATGCTTACTTCCTTCCAATGATTCTTGTTGGTGCATGGAAACATGGTTGGTACAAGTAGAAATCACTTCCTCCTGAAGTTCCATTATGTGCCGAGCCTGGATGGGACATGAAAGCAAACTCTTATACTGAGCAAGAAGAATACCAGGATTCTGAGGCTCACTTTGAACCCATAGGTTAGAGTGAGCTTCATTGTGAGAAAAGGTTTGAAAAGACCTTTCCCACTGAGCATGATTTCTCACAAAAGAAGAAAAATCCCTCAACTGAACATCCCCTGAAAAAGGGACAGGATTTGAATGGTGGTCTAGAGGGCAAGCCATCTCATGCAAATATAATTCACACAACAAATTTTGATCTTCAAAATTACTTCTAAAAAATGTTTCCAAAATTTTTGCTGAGGTTGTTATCTCAAATGACCTCCCTTCTTTCACAGCTCTCAACTTAAACCAAACAAACTGTTCAAACATGAAGACAGGGTAAGAAGAAGAAGGTACCCTGGTGCCCAGGAGTTCTTGAGAGAGAGCATACATCTGCTCTTTTTCCTTCTGCATAAATTGAAACTTTTTCAGCCCCCTCAAATTGCTCTGTAGCTCTTCCTCTCGAATTCTCTGGGTCATATGTTCTTCTTCCCATTTCTCCTCCAATCCCATGATACTCTTTTTATGCTCAGTAAGAGAAATTATCCCTCCTTGGTATTCCTTCACCTGGCTCTTCCATTTTACTACCTCCATTCTCAGAATTGAGACTTTTGCTGTAAGGTTCAGGATTTCTTCTTTATGATGTTCCTCCTTGTCTGAATCTAGGTCGATGAAATTTCTAAGGGCCTCAATCCTCACCTTGTCACTTGATGCGGCCCATTGGGCACCCTGCACATCTGACGCTATCTTGAGGGTTGCTGGTTCTTGTGTGGCAGCAACCTTTTCTGGGCTTTCTTCAGCAACAACATCCACCACTCCTGGAGACACTGGTTCTTGTGTAACAGCGTATTCTTTCTGAAGTTCTCTCGTGGAAAATTTAGCAGCTGATTGTGAGGATGTTGGTTCTTGTGGAGCAACTTCCTCCCGAATTTTAATTCCATGTTCTATCTGATTGCCAGCTGCTGTCTCAGCCAGAGGCTGTGAGGCTGCTAGTTCTTGTGGAGCAGAGCCCTATTCTTCTTTGTCCTTCTGGTGCTGAGATTGGATGTCTTCTTTAGTGTGTAACTTCTCCTCAAGGATTTCAGTATCACCTGAGGATTGTGTTTGGACTTGTTCATCTTCACTCCAATGCATATCAGGGATGATATCCACTTCAAGGTTATTTTCTTGTTGCATTTCAAGAGTCCTTACTACAACCTCCAAGGATGTTGGTTCTTGTGTGACAACATCCTGGCTCACTTCTTCGTCTCCCTGTTGTTGTGACTCCTCTTCTATAATTTTTGTATCATGGGACCATTCTAGAGTTGTAGTCCATAATTCCTTATTAAACTCCAGATTTCCCTCAATCCCAGGTTCTCCTCCCATCTGGTCAACAGCTTGGACAAGCAAATTCAGGGATGTTGGTTCTTGTGTGGCAGCACCCTGTTCAATCTCATCATTGTCTTAATTTTGTGGTTCCACTTCTATAATTTATGTGTCATGGGAGGACTCCAGGGTCAAAGTGCAATCTTCATCCCCACAATATGGAATAACTTCATCCCTTGGTTCCTCTGTCCCGGAGTTAGTGGCAAGTTCAGCAAGAATATTCAAAAATGTTGGTTCTTGTGTGACAACATCTTCTTTCTCTATAGCTTCCTCTATTGCAGGTGCAGAGTGTTGTGTTGTAAAGGCATGAATTACAATCTTGTGGCCTGCTTCCTTAAAGATTTCCCCGCAGGTGGGACAGACCACTCTCTCTTCCTCATTGCCAGGCTCAGTAGAATTTGGTCCCTCCAATTGGTCCCCAGCCTCCACCAATGTGTGTAGTTTCCTTTCACCCTATTTCCTGCATGCTTCTTTCCAATTTTCCAATTTCCTTCTAAGTATTTGGACTTCCTCTTTTAATAGCGTATTCTCAAACATAAGTCCTTCAATTTGGGGTTCTTCTTCGACCGGCCCTTGTGGGGCATCAATTGGCCTGGGTTCAAGAGTGGGGAACTCAATTTGGGATTCTAAGGTTTCCCATCCTTTTCTTGTTGCTTCTACTGCTGCAACCGACCTAGTTCTTTTCCTTCTTATTGGTGGGGCTATCTTAATTTTTTCAATTGATCTCTTCCTTTTCTTTTGTGGTGCTAGAATATCGGGATTCACAGCTAAGGTAGAAGGAATGTTCCCAGTTCCAGCATTTTCTTGTTCCTTAGGTTGTTCTTCCTCAATAAAAGTTCCTCCCCACTTGGGTGAGGATTCAATGGTCACCAGCTCAATATTTCCTTCCATTGCTATGGCTCTGTCAACTTCGGGTTCAATTATCGCATCATTTAGTGCTGCTCCAATTTCACCTTCTGCTATCAGAGTTATCCTGTTATTTGGGTCTTCGATAGGGTTTTTATGTACATCTACTCTCAATTGTTCTGTTTGTGCCCCTGGTTGATCCTCTGATCTAGTTTCATATCCCCCCCCAACTATATTGGAGGGGATTCGGTCCTCCTGTTGTGGTTAATGTCCCCCCAACTATGGATGGACCTGCTCTTCCTCTATTGGGACACTAGACAAAGGAGCGGGTTCCTGAACTTAAGCTGTAAATTTCTCCCAGGTTATATTATGTCGAGCAAGGGTCCTTAAGATAATTAATTTAATGAGGCCATGGTGGGTCAGTGAGGTGAGTGGATGCTTGGAAACTTGAACAAACCCCACCATATGATGCAAATCATTAAGTAGATAATATGGAATATTTAACAACATCCTATGGCGGAGATGAGATAGTAAAGGGAGTTCAAAATTATAAATGGTTTGGTACCTTCCTTCACAACTGATATATTTCTTGAGAAAAATAGCAACTTAATTCCATGGCTGTGGTAATGACTACAGTACTATCCCCATTTTTGTTGTGTGAACCTGCTCCCCCTCTATTAGAAATTCCTATAATGCTACAGTAGTGGGGACTTGACGTCCAAACCAGGCCCTTCCCACCTGAGGAATACCAGTGACCTCGGCTATAATGGCCTCATAAACTTTGATGCGCAATCCACAAACCTTTGAGTGAGTTTTTGTGAGGTTCAGAGCAAACTATAAGGCTAGTTCACAGTTAAATCCGTCCAGACGTTCGAAAAATTTCGTCCAACCGGTAGCTTTAAAGATAGCGAAGACCGCAGTGTTTCTCCTGAGCACTCGTGTATTTAAAGGTTAATAACGAGCTGGAATCCCCATGGTTCTGACCTCAGACTTAGTTTGTTGTTCAACAGATTACAGACTCCAAAAATGGAGGTTATGGCACAGAGTATGCATGGACCGCTGAGAGGAGAGTTAGGCAAATTTGGAAAGTTTCAGCACACTGGGTTATTTGAAATTTCATTCCGAATTGGGAAAGGTGGTGGTTATCAGGTAACATAAATAGTCTTTACGTCGCACAAGAAGAGATTTAACCATGCAATAATTGGCATAAAAAGGGAGGTATGACTGACATTGTTAAATCATATCAATGCTTAATCATGTGGTTAATCAAAGCCATACCTTTGAGACTGTGCACTGGATATCCTTTGGGGAATCATAGAACGTGTGGTTGCTGACATTGCGGAAGCTGAACTTATGTGGTGCGCAGTCATTAATTATAATCATTATAATAGAGATGCTGCAATAATTCTTTCCACCAGTGAAGCACAAACCATCGCGTCAAAATGGTCGGAATTATGAGAAATGTCACATTATGGGTCAGATTGCCGTCATGAGGATGAGGGATCGAAGCCATATCTAGAGGAGTTGATGACATACAAAGAGGTTTTATAATAACATAGGAGTCATAGTCGTAGGTCATAAAGAAGTTGAAGAAAAGATGTGGCCTTCAATGTTGGAAACATCAGCTAAATATAGAGGATTTGCAGCTGCTAGAAAAGATGTCGCAGCCACTGGAAAAGATGTTGCAGCTATCAAAAAAATGTCACGGCCGCCGAGAAAGATGTCGCAGCCCATCGAAAAAATGTCATGGCCACCGGGAAAGATGTCGCAGCCATCATAAAAATTTCACGACCACCAGGAAAGATGTCGCAGCCATTGGGAAAAATAAAAGAGAAAGGAAGGAAAATGTTAAGTGGACGGAAAGTGGCTATGCCGAAGTGACGAAAAATGGGTTTTATGGTCAAAAGTGAAATGGGGTAATAGCTTATGGGAATGGAAGAAGGTGGAGTTTCATGATGCTATGGCTGAATAAATGTCGCAGCTGCCGAAAAAGATGTTGCAGTTGCCAGAAAAGAGGTGTCACAGCTGCCGGAAGAGTTGTCGCAGCTATCGGAAAAGAGGTGTCGCAGTTGCCGGAAAAAAAGATGTCGCAGCTACCAGGAAAGGTGTCGCGGTTGTGACAAATTTATTTAAGGAAAAAGAAAAAAAATTGTGGCGCAGGAAGGCACAGAAAGATGAATTCCGGTCAACAGGACCAATCTGACACTCATCTTTGGGCGCTTCCCTGCAAATCTTGGAAAAACAACAGAAAACAAAGAAGATCAAGTGCAAAAAGGAAAAGATAATATAATGCAAAAGAAAAAGAAAAAAACAATAGTTATTTATGTACAATGATTCATGCGTGATTTAGAGTGACTAACTAAAGATTGACAGAGGCAAAGAGAAGTTCCTGCCCTTGTGCTAGCTGATAATTTGGGTCAGTGGCAATTTGCGAGATAAATGCATCCTTTGAAATTGGCTTACGGTACAGTCTCAGCCTGTGACCATTAGCAAATAATGGTATGCAGTTTTCCTCAATTTTTACCAGGTGGACTGTACCGTTATCAAACACCCTGTCTACTAGGTATGGGCCCAGCCATATTGTGCGTAATTTGCCCTTGAAATCTCTTTTGAATCTGGAGTTGTATAATAATGCCCAGTCTCCTTCACAGAAGACCTCTTTTTAATGAATCGTTCATGCCAATTGGATCTCTATTCTTGAATTAACACTGTCTGGTCCACTGTAGCTAACCGATTCTCGTCTAGTTCATTCAATTGATTTAATCTTCTTTTCTGGGCTTCAGTTACATCCAGGTTCACTTCGGTGGCTGTCTTCAGGGTCTTGATTTCAAATTCAATTGGAAATATGGCACTTTTTCCATGTTAGAATAATCAACCCATAGTTTACCCATTTAGACATTAATTTAAATATTTTTGTCTTATTAGCCTAGTTCATGTGTCCCACCTTGTGCAAGTTGTCTATCACCTATCCATAGTGGTGAAACTTTCCTTATTTGAATCATGTAGTGCATGGGAGAGCTAAAGGAATCAATTCTACTTTATTCTTGGCCTCCTAGGCACCCTTCTGCTTTTTCTGCTTTATTGCCTGCTTTTTCAGTGTTTTAAGGAAAAAGGAAAAGCTAGACTAGGTGAGGTTGACTAGTTTTTTGTCCTACACATACTCCTCTCTTTTCTCCATGCAAAATCATGTATGAGATGCCATTCCACCACTCTTTAGCTTTCCGAAGCCTTTTTTCCAATTCATGAGCTCCATGACAGATTTGGGATCAACTTTTTACACCTATGGGGGATTTGCTTATTTTTAGTAAGCCTGCTTTATGCTAGATTTGAATTGATCCTCATGAATTTGAATCCATGATGTATGTTATTTATTCAGCAACCTATGTTATTATAGGGTTGGCTATTGTACACTGATTTAATACAGTTTAGTGTTCAGCTCCAATTTTCAGTCTCTTTGTGAGTGATTTTGCATGATCAATTGTTAATTGTTGTGAGTAAAATTAATCTATCACCTGGTTCAATTTCCACATGGTATCAGAGCCATTGTAGATTGTTTCTCTCCTTCAAAAATTGTTTTGCAGTTTCGACATCAGTGACTGGGATCCTTCTATTGACAGCCAGGACAGATTTTCTAAGCTATGGATCAATCACAGAAAACTATCTTGACTCCCTTCAATTTCTTTGAATGGAAAGCAGAGATGGAGATACTGTTGAGAGTGAAAGGCCTCTATAGGGTGACTATGGCAACAAAAGCAGAGCCCAATGCAGCTGCAGAGAAGATAAAATGGCGCAACAGGAGGGATGAGGATTATGGCCTCCTGTAGAAGGAGAAAGTCGACATAAGTCGACTTGAACAAAGACCGACTTAGTCAGCCGACTAAGTCGGTCGGCCGACTAACTAGAAATATTAGTCGTCTAACTAAACAGTCGTGTCGGTTCATCGAACCGACAGGTAGTTATTTTTTAACTGTTTGTAACTTGTATATATTAGGTTGTTGAGCCAAGCAAAGAACTCAGTTCAGTTCTGTGCCTTGTATGAACTCATTACATTAATATAATATGTTTTCCTATCTATTCTTATCTCTTGTATCTGATTTATAGTTATGTTTTAGTATGTATTATTGGTAATCTTATGTGATCTGTGAGATTACAACATTGGTTCCGTTGCCGGTAGTACATGTCTAAGATATATGCTCACATATGATACCAGAGCAGGAGATCAAGGACTGGTGGGACCGTAAAGTTGTGAACTATTTGCAAAATTATGCAAGACGAAATAGATTAACAGTCGCTGAAGCTAGAGCCACATTTTTCACAGAGACACATGAAAAATTTGTCGAGTCTGTGCCACAACTGTTGAAGCAGCTTCTGGATGAGAAGACCGGACGCAACTAAAGAACAGCAGTTGCTAGATAAACTATTCCGAGGGGGACAAACAAATCTGTCGGAGTGGTTTGAGAAAATTGTTGATGACTTCTGTGAAGAGCAAGCAGTTAAAGACCGAACGTCGGTATAAACTGTCAAAGAAAAATTCTACACAGATTTCACCGAGCAATTCTTGTGCTCCCTGCTGACCTTGATGTTCAAATTCTTAATAGAGAACAGAGCAGGCCACATCGTCGAACCCAGACCACCACTGTGTGAACAGCCACCAAACACCAACTGGGTGGAGAAGCAGAGGAAGTGGGAGAAATTTATTGCAGAAAGGGAGTGGGAATACTTCCTGAGCAAGTGATTCGAACTATCCGGGCTTTCTAAAAAGCATCGGGTAGGCTATGGGGGGGTAGCTGGTCTTGTGTCGAAGATAGAGTATAGTGGACCCTAGTCGATTCAGGAGGATAGACGTCACCAGTGATGAAAAGTCAACCGTAGAAGACTTGAAGAGAATAGTACTGTACGGAAGTATGTCGGACATTCAGAAACAAGAAAGGGACGAGAGACAGCAGCGAATGGAAGCAAGATGCGAAAGAGCCGACTGGCTGTGTAGAGAACAAAACCCTATGGCGACCAACCGTGAAGAGAATCCGCCAGAGTCGGGTCATGACCGACAGGAAGAGGGCGTCGAACAAGAGGTGTCCCCTATGGAGGAAGAAGTATGGATAGAGCAACTAGAAGCTCTCCAATTAATAGCTCCCGGTGAAGGCACGACCCTTTTCCCATTAAATCCACATACCAGAATACAGACTATTGTCGAAGACGACCTTCGACTAAGAGCTGGTGCCTATAGTATATGGAGTCGACTAGGTGACGATACGTACACAGAATGACATCTTGTCATACGTCGACCATTCGAAGGGAACTGGGTGACGATACAAGTGGCACCATCCCTCTGAAGTATCCACTTGCTCTTACCGACACAGGAAGGAGCACCCCCCCCGCCAAGTACAAATTTTGAAGGAATAGAACACGCAGACCTGCGCACAGAAAATTTCAGTGGACCATCGACAGTAGAGATCCACAACAACCCACTGTACGTCGAAGACAAATCGACCACCAATGGAGGTACCAGTTCCGTCGACCAAAATTTCACAGGAGCGACTTCATCAACAATCCCACCACTTTCCCCACCATCCACACCTCCGACCCCACCAACTTCTTAGAGCAGTGAAAGTGACTCAGACATGGGTCATGGAACAGCTCACATTCCTCTCTACAAGGGGGATTAAGACCCTATATGACATTGGTTCGTCTGTGAGTCCATCTGGGATGCAAACCAAGTGAAGGATGAAGACCGACAAATGGCTCAGTTCGCAGGAGCCTTATGGAAAAGGCCCCTGACTTGGTACATGACCTTTTCGGAAAGGCAACCCAGAGCATCGAAATCTGAGATTAAAGCATAGTTCTTATCCTTTTTCAAGACCCCAGACACTAAGCACCTGGCCACCGAAAATCTCAAGACAACGCAACAAAATCCAGGGGAAACCATCCACGATTACGACAAACGCTGGAAGGACCTATTGAGTCAATTAGATTATGTTATTGATGAGCAATTACTAATTCAATGGTTCCTTGCAGGATTATCACAAAAAGTTCACCAACACATCAGTCTGGAAACATTCAAGACATATGAAGATGCGCTGACCAAAGCTCTACAGGTGGAAATGGACGAAGATATACCTACCTATCCGACAGACCACAGGATAGAATAATAGCTGGAAAGTGTGTAGAAGTCCTTGAAAGAACTGTCCCTCAAAAATCAAGAAATCTGGTGTACTCAATGTTTGATGGCCGGACACTCGAAAGACAATTGTCGACATGAATACAGCCAACAAGACGTCCGATTTGTGCAAACTAAAGTATTTTGTGACATTTGCTAGGAGACCGGGGATCATTCTATGAAAGAATGTGCATTTAACATGAAGAACACAAAAGATTCCTAGTGCGCAATCTGTGAGACAAAAAGTCACAATACAGTCGACTGTCAATTAAACCTGAAAAACAGACAGAATTATCAGGCGGTCTACCAGACGAATGCAGTGGCGCAAAGCAATGAGCAAAATAATACTAATGACCAGAATGGTTAATGATACGAAGGCCGACGATATGATCGCCGATACGACAATCGACAACAAGGGTTTGGAGGAAGAGGTCGATAAGTCAGGAATCGTGACATACGACCACGTCGATCTACCCAGTGCTTCATCTACTATAAAGAAGGGCACAGATGTGCAGACTACCCGTACAAGGATAGAACTGACCTTAAATTTTGTACGCATTGTGGGGTAGGTGATCACTCTCTGGAGGATTGTACTACCATGTTAGAAAAAATCAATAATAAGAAAAATGTTAATGTCTTGTCTTGTGTACAAAAGCATGATATATTAGCTACTAAAAATCTGCATATTGTCACTCGCCAAGGCACAAAAACAAGGCCTAATAACCCCCAAATTAGTAAAATTAAAAACACCAATGGTTATCCGGATACTCTAAAGGAAAAACAAACTTATCAAGAAGCCACACACATATTTCAAGACATTGCACAGCAAGAAGACATTATTACCAATCGACTTAGCACGACACAGTTCATTGACTTATTACACGAAATAAAAAGCACTAACTTTGGAAAGCAAACTAAGAACATTTGTAGCCTAAATCAAAAATAAAAAAATGATGTCGACCCACTTGTCGACCTGGAAATCGAAGGTTATCATGTCCGACAAGTGGTGCTCGATTTCGGGTCTCAGGTAAATATCATGACCAAGGATACATGGGAAAAGATGGGCCGACCTCAACTCTATGAGTCAGGAATTTATCTAAAACTCATCGACCAAGGCCTCATTGAACCCATTGGGGTTTGGAAATATGTCAACACGACCATCAGAGGAATCTCGACTAAGGTTGATTTTGAAATCATCGACCCAAAAGAAGGATCTAGCTCCTTCCCAGCGCTAGTTGGTCGACCTTGGGGACAAAAGATGAAAGCCTCCATATCCTTAGACAAAGAATGGATTAAGTTAAAAGGAAATGGTCAAAAAGTCATTGTACCCATTAACCCTTCCCAAGGAGCACCTTGGACTGAACCGATTGATGAGGAAGTCGATGTCAGACAACTTTACCAGATCCATAACAATACAGACTATACCGAGCCAAACATTTATGGGGAGCTTCATTTAGGTAACCAAGACTCAATTGGTTACAATTTAGATGCTGAATTATATGACTGGGAGATGGAAAATTATGAAACACAAGCAAGAGGGTGCTGGACTATACAAAAAGTACAGAAAAAACCCACCCGACAGTGCTTCACTGTATCAATTATCCCCAAAGTCTTTGAAAACAAAATCAGGGAATGACCTACATTACAGCCGACCAATTTACATAATACCCAACTGCCCAGGTATAAGGAAAGAGAATCCCCAATAATTCATCTTGAACAAGTATCTAAAAATATTGGAGAACATGGCAGACTTCAAAGCTTAGTGGAAACATTTACATGTCAAGCAGCTAGATGGTGGAACACCCATTAGACAAAATTGCAGACCTAGACAACTGCTTCAACTTTCTTTGTCGAACGATTTGGTGGGAGAAAGTTAACCCAGGACACTCAAATCCCTATCTTTGTCCAAGGCCAAGACCCAGAAGAACACATCAAGCTTTGTGAAAAGGAGTGGAGACGGCTTGGACACAAAGATGAGCGAGCCTAGACACATTTGTTCCCTTCAACCCTAGCTGACTTGCCTAATAAATGGTATAAGATGGAGGAAGCTAGAGGAGAAACCTTCTTTTGGCATGAACTTAAAGAAAATTTTATTAAGGATTTCCAGTTCATACCTCAAAACGAAAAGTTGGCTGGGACAGCACACCAAATCGAACAGTTTCTTCACCCGACAGAAAAACAACCCGTCCAAGACCATCGACAAATCATGGACTGTAACAAGATCCAAGCTGAATCAAAATCACAGTTGACAAGCTTACACTTAGAAAATGAACACACAGAAGGTAAGAGCTTTAGACGACATTCTCAGACGTTGTGTACTCGACCATGAGAGAGAACAAATCATGCATGAAGCACACTATGGACCTGCAAGATGACATTTTCAAGTGGATACAACTGCAAGAAAAATCCAATAGTTGGGCTTATGGTGGCTGACCATCCACAAGGATTGCAAAAACTTTGTTAGTCGATGCGATAGATGTCAACGACTTGGTCGACCTCTTCCCAGCACAGAAATTCCCTTGATATCTGTAAACCCTAGTCTCACATTTGAACGTTGGGATATAGACTTCATAGGACCTTTTCCTATCCCATCCAAATGATCAGGTGTAAGATATATTATCACGGCAGTGGAATATGTCACCAAATGGGCAGAAGCTGAACCCATCGATACATGTTAAAGTGAGGTAGCTACTAAGTTTATCTATGAAAACATTATCACTAGATTTGGATGCCCACTCACATTGATTAGCGACCAAGGATCACACTTTATCAACAAAACCATCAAAAATTTGACCGATCAGTTTCACATCGACCACCGACGAAGCATTGCCTATCATCCTCAGTCGAATGGTGCAATTGAAGCTTTTAACAAAACATTGACAAAATGGTTAACTAAAATATGCAGCACCGACAAAGATGACTGGGATGAGAAAATATCTGCGGTTCTCTAGGCATATAGGACAGCATACAAGTGGTCGACCGATCAAACCCCCTTTCAACTATTCTATGGGTAGGAAGCAGTCATTCCCCTACATTTTCGACAGTAGACACCTATTATTGCATAGATACTACATGTCGATGTCGAACAGGCAAGAAAGGATCGACTATTTCAACTAAGTAAGCTAGAAGAACATAGAATCATGGCTATTCAACATCAGGAAATACACAAACAACAATAGAAATCCTGGCACGACCGTAACATCAAAAACAAAAACCTCTCAGTCGGCGACCTTGCTTTACTTTATAATAGTCGAGTCAAGGGAAAACCCAAGAAAATACACACAGAATGGATGGGCCCTTACGTTGTCGAAGAAATACATCACAACAGTTCAGTCCAACTGAAAACATTACAAGGCCTAGTATTTTGGAAGCTCGTTAATGGAGCCCGACTCAAACGTTACCGAAACTGGAAAAAAAAATCAAATAACAACCTTAACCGTCAATCAAAACCCATAAAAACATAGAAAAATTCCAAAACAAAATAATACATCCAACACAACCAGCCATGATATCAACTCACTACTTCGACAACCGACATCACCACCATCGACCATCTTCATTGACCAGTCAGGCCGACCATTTTCACCCACGACACCGACCATCGACTTCGAAAGTCCCATCATGCATTGATGGCCTCGAGCGTCGAAACAGATCCTCCATTAAGTCGCACTCGAGTATTGCAGTTGGACTGTCAAGTCCACCATTAATACACCCAGTTCAACACTCAAACCCACTCATGCCTATAAATAATGGACCGTGGAAGGCTCATTCACCACACTCATTTCCATCAGAGCACCCGCAATCTCAGTCGACCAAAGCACAAGAACCCTGTCAAAATCCCGACCAGTTCGACACAATGGCACCCAAACTAACCAGAGCTGTGGCTAATGAAGTATTTCCAGAGACCTCCTTTTCCATCTTGATGGATTGACATAACCGAATGAAGTATGGGAGAGGCTTGCTGATCTTTTTGGAAAGACAGATGAGATGAGGGGACATCAAATCGAAAATGAGCTGATTTCTCTAAGTCCAACGAGCTTTGAATCCCTGCAGCTATATTTCTCCAAGTTCAAAGCACTAGTTTTGCAGCTGAAACAGTGTGGTATCGAAAAGAAAGATGATCATATCATACTGGCCATCCTCTTGAAGCTGGGCCCTGATTATTCAGTGTTTGTTTCAACCTTCTATTCCACAAAAATGACAGCTCGAACCTGGAAGATGCCTAGCCTTGCAGATTTCATGGAATCTCTCACACAAGAACAGGACAAGCTGGTGATGATGGGCACCATCAAACCATCCAAAGATCAAGCTTTGATTGTTGGAGATTCGAGGGTGGATTCAAAAAGAAAAAAGAAAGCTAAAAATCCACCTGAGCAAAAGAGAGACAAGAAACAATCTCCAGAGGATCCACAAGGTCCTAAGAAGAATTACCAGAAGAAGAACAACAAAGGTGAAATGAACAAGTGTGCATACTGTAATAAGGGCAATCACTCTGAAAGCTCTTGTATGAAAAAGCAGATAGACATGTTGACCCAACTCCTGGAGAAGAATGGCATCTCCCTTCCAGAAAGCTCAAAGAAGAGAGAAGGAGGATCAAGTTCAGATGACAGAGAGAGAGAGTTTATGCTCTAGTTGCTGGCACACCAAGCTCACCCAGTTTTATCATTGATTCTGGAGCTTCAAGAAACATGGTTTCGACTAAGGAGGCCTTCTCCTCACTGGACATGTCGAAAGGACCATCTATTGTACTAGGAGATTACTCTCTCACTGAAAGTAAAGGCAAAGGAATGATAGATCTTGATCATGGTCAGTTCAGCAATGTGTTGTATGTGCTTGGTCTTGCCTCCAACCTCCTGTTAGTGTACCAGATGACCCACACTAGGTCTCCTAATAAGGTCATATTCTCCCCCAATGAAGTTGAGATCACAGAGATCTCAACTGGTAGAGTCATTGCAAAAGGAGTTGCGAATCATGCTCAAAAGGTATACATGTTCTCACACTTCCTACCTTACTCAAACCCCTCTGCTCTTCTGATCCATGCTAATGAAGCAAGCAAGCTTTGGCATGAAAGATTTGGCCACCTAAACTACAAATATATTTCTGATCTTAGTGAAAAAGAGATGGTCATAGGGTTTCCCAAGATAAAATTTTCCAAAGGAGTCTGCCAAGGTTGTATCCTAGGAAAAGACCCAGAGCACAAATTTGAGAGAGCTAGTCATGAGAGAACCTCTGCACCCCTCGAGTTGATCCACAGTGATGTTGCTGGCACATTCCCTCATATGTCCATGAGTCAGGCCAAATATGCATTGAATTTTATTGATAAATTTTGTAGGTATTTTTGGGTTCACTTCCTGAAACACAAGTCTGAAATTTTTGGCCTATTCAAAGTCTTTAAGGCTTTGGTTGAAAACCAGTCTGGAAGGAAACTCAAGGCCCTCAGATATGACAATGGTGGTGAGTATGTCAAGTCTAAGTTTATTAATTATTGTGTAGATGCAGGTATTCAGATGCAGCATTCTATCCCTTACACACCACAGCAAAATGGTGTTGCTGAGAGGAAGAACAGATCACTTAAGGAGATGGCAACATGCATGATGGCGGACAAAAATTTGCCACCAAAGTACTGGTCCGAAGCTATCAACTATGCAGCCTATATCTAGAATAGGGTTCCTCACAAATATCTTGATGGCATGACTCCCTTCGAATCATGGAGTGGGAACAAGCCAAATGTGACCCATTTCAGGATTTTTGGCTCAAAGGCTTGGGCTAGAATCCCGACAGAGAAGAGGAAGGCTTTGCAGTCCCAAATCCAAGTGTGTATTTTTGTTGGATACTATGAAGATTCAAAAGGGTACAATTTGATAAATTTGAGCACAAAAAAAGCCTTCATTGAAAGGTGTGTTCAATTCGAAGAAGAACCCCTTGCAGCAGTGGAAGTTGGTGAAGCCTCTTCACCACCTGAACCTCAAGAAGTAAGTAAAGAGTTTGTTGAACATGCTTATTCTGATTTGTCTGATGGATATGAGTTTATTGCATACCCTAACATCCCTAAAAGGCCAAAATGGGCAGCCAAGACACTACATGCGGTAGGAGAGCTAGCTAGGGATCCTAATGACCCAAGGAGGACTAGATCTCAATTTGAGAGTGGTCTGTGCATGAAGGATCCTATGTTTGCTGAAAAATTCTATTTGATGGTGGAGTCTAATCCTCAAACATATGAAGAAGCAACAGGAGATCCAAGATGACAAACAACCATGAAGGAGGAGTTCATCTCACTCCAGAAGAGCAACACATGGGAGCTAGTGGATCTTCCTCCAGGGAGAAAACTAGTACAGTGTAAGTGGGTCTATAAGACCAAATTTGATGCTGATGGTTCACCAATGAAGTACAAGGCCAGATTGGTAGCCAAGGGCTACTCATAGGTTCATGGCATTGTTGAGGCTTGGAAAATCACAGGCGGCAACAGTAAAGGATTCTCCCCAATCAGCGTTCCCAACTAGCCCGCTGACTGTTTGGTATAGGGAATCCGTCCGGTTTGCGGTCCGGCTACCGTAGGTCAAAGTAACAACGAGGGTTTACCGGTTGTGGCCTGGTCCACTGGAATTTGTATTTTGACTTAATATATGCAATGCACATGCCTATCTAAACCATGCAGGGTGATAAGGATGCCGGGAACCACACAATGTGCTGCGCAGGTTATTACCTCTCGTCTTATGTTCGCAACACCTAAATCACATATGAAACTATGAAAAAAAAAGATAACTAACTATCTATCCCTGGGGAGCCAGAAAATCATTATTTGTGAGTAATGTACCACTTTCATGTATGTTAAACAAAATTACA